>JAQQZY010000013.1:17525065-17536900 GCA_030068375.1 Ostorhinchus rueppellii | reverse complement strand
GGATGGATGGATGGATGGATGGATGGATGGATGGATGGAACAGTTATTATCACCATTATTTGTACCTAGTTTTACTGATGTGAATGTCACTTCTTTATCTATTGTATAAAACCTGCTGTTTCTGGAGTTTTATAATTCTTTAAAACTCTGTCAGTGAAACTTGTATCTCTTTTTTCAGATGCCATGAGTATGTAATTGATAGGATTTTTATCTTAACATGTAATTTTAGTGGAAAAGAGCCCCAGTTTTCATTCCTTTCCATGAGGTCCATCCAGAATGAAATGTGTCTGTACAAACTCTCACCTTAATCCTGTCCAAACTGGAAGTTAAATGTACAGTTCCATGGCTTTTCTTCATTCATGGGACTTTAAAACGGGTGAATTTCATGTCCAACGTGAATCCAAATCCACCCTGTGTTTTCTGGCTCCGACGATTTGCTTCAGGCCTTTTCGATGCAACTGAGTACAGAGCTCTTCCCTCACTGTGAGAGATGTTGTTTTCATGGAGACGGAGGTTGAGGACGAGTCCAGTGAGGAGGTCAAGTGATCCTCTCTGCTGCTCTCTACAGACATTTCAGACTATTGTCCTCCAGGCAGCACAATGGCTGTCACAGGCTCTCTTCACCAAATAATCAAACCCTGATCCTGGGCGACGGTTGGAGAGGGGCGTGCTCGGCAGGCGCATCCTACAGTTTCATTAGCCTTTGAACCAGCTGAGGAGCTCATAAAAGGCTGGGACTGTCGCCTGGAACGGGAGGCTGTTAGCGCCTCATGGACGCCCGGCAGCGTCTGCATAATTACAGCTCTTAACGCTGGGAAAATTAGCACTCTGCTCGCACCAGCCAGCACCCTGCCAGATCAGGGTGGCACCACCCCTGTGTATCTTATAGCCTGTTAATTGTGGGGTAATGAAGACATCCAAGTCCAGATGAGAAATAAACACAACACTTTCATTCTTTCTTGTATGGCATTTCATTTTTTCTTTTTTTTTTTCCAGCCCTTTGGCTCTTCTTCTTACTTTCTGCAGTTTCTGTAACAGTAGTTTCTGAAGTTAAAAGCAAACAAACTTTAAAACCGTGTTCTATTTTAAACTGTCAAATAGTTGTGTTCTTGTTTCAGTAAATACAGTACATCCTAACATCACAAAATATCTGTGTTGCACATTAAAAAAAATACTAATAGAAAAGACTATTTGTAGGTGATTTTACGTTAGATATTTAAAGTTTTGATATATAACGCGTGCATGCTTGAGGTGCCTGTGTGAAGTTTATTGATGTTAACCCACTTTGTTTATTGCACTTTTCTCTGTTGCCTATAGACCGACTTACTGCATGCAGAGAAAATTAAGTTTTTGTCGGTTTTCTCAACACTTTAAATGCCTTTTTACAGTTCCTCGACAAAAGCAATGGTGTAGAATGCTACCTAGCGTTAGCTTTGGATGGATGCTAACACTAACAAATGACGCACTCTGTGTAGTACTAACATGATGTGATCTCAGTCATCATATTAGCTCATGAAATGAATATAATATACCATGAATTCATTTTGTAATCTCACAGAATGAAGTAGCAAACTATCACGATTCAACTAAAGCATTCAACTAAAAACTGAAGAGCTGTGAGAAAGTCATGCCTGATGTGTAATGGAGGGAAAACCAAGGATTATTAGAATAGAAAATAACCACTGGAATTTATTTGTGTTAAAGGAGCATTATATCATAGGAAATAAAGCGGGCAGTCTGTGGACAGTCCAAAGGGACAGTTAGGGTGTAAAAAAAAAAAAAGGGGTTCATGAACTGTACTGCACTGTAAAACTGTACCGGTCGATACTGATACTGTACGGACTGATCTTCAGAGGTGTATTGATCAGACAAAAACGATAAACTTCAGACTTCTACGACAGAAATACTCCGACACAACCTTGACATAAACACATAAGCACATGGGAATCTTACCTATAAGATGAAAGCCATCAAATATTGAAGTTTTTTTCTTCAAATCCTGGCCCAAACCTTCATTCCTCTCAGCTTCAGGAGGCACCAGGCCTTTATCTGGAAAAAGGCTGCATTAGAATCCGGAGTTTGTCTCAGGTATTCTTTGTTTAATACATGGAAATGGTCATATTTTTGTTCACTGTGTTGTTTTGATTCACTCACATTTACTGCAAGGCTTTTCTCGACAATCACAACATTTCTTCATCTCTAACCACTTCAAAATAAAAGCCTAAAAGGTGGTGAAAACAGACAGATTATATTATTAAATATAATATGGTTAAAAATGTGGAAGTGTGACACATGACGTTTTAATCCGGGTTATTTTTCACTTGGCTTGGAAGTGAGACCTGGTTTTTATTTGTTTGACTCATCCTTGAAATCGACTATTATTAGACACCAGATTTATGCCTGACTCATGGTTTTTATTGAAGGAAATATGGAATACAGAAAAAAATATGAAAATGTAAGGGAACAAAATGTGTAATCTGTCGTACATTTACTTAACCTCTGCTAAATATTAGTTATTTAAGCAGAACTAAATCGTGCTTTTGATGTAGCTTATCAAATGGGATTTTTTTTCAGGCTTGGTTGAAACCTCTATTCAGTGTTCTTCGTGTCATTTTGTAAAACGTCATGTACAAATACTTGTTTACCATGTCGAGCTTTGACTGACACCTCACTGCCTGTGATGTCAACTTCAGTTTATTGTACAAAATATATATTTCCTGACAGCTCAACTGTTTCACTAATGTTGAAACTAAAATGCTGGATGAAATGTACTGCTAGCATTTACCCTTAGCTCACCTAGCCTGGCTCTACTGTCCAAATATGGTCACTTCCTGCCATAACAAAGAAATTTGACTTGTTTATTACATTTATGTATAATCACAAAACTAACAGAGTCAGAGCAGGTAAATGTGGAATAAATGGGACAGAAAGGTACAAGAGTGCAAGTTTGTAATGATTAAAGTCTGTAAATCAGACTGTTTATGTAAAATGTGCCGCTGCAATGAAATAAGAACCGAAGTAATGAGATCAAACTTTTAGTCTTGACAGATTTGAGTTTGGTTTGTTTGTTTCTTTGTTTAACACTTCAGCAGCAAAATTATTGGTTGAATTCACACCAAACTGGGTTTATAGATAGTCAGTGACCAGAATAGATCTGATTACATTTCACATGAAAGTTCTTTTTTTTTTTTTAACATTTATTAGAACAAGTTCCTTGACAGTCTCGCACACTGTGACATATACAAAGACTGAAATTAGTACGAAGTTCACAGAATCACAAAAATTTTCAAATAGCAAAGAGGTGAAGGGATATACACAATAAGTCTAGTTGGTTCTACAATAATAGAACCTAACATAAAGAAATGAGTCCAGCCCAGTTGACCAGAGATAATATTCTCACTTATCTAAATATGTTATAACAGGTGTCCATGTTTTAAGATGCAAGTCTGTCTGAAGCTGAAGGGTTGTAATTTCACATTTTTAACAAATTTTTACAATCGTTTTTTTCCCTCTATTTACTTATATTGGGCAAAATTTCAAATGTCTGTTGCAGCAAAACTATTTGTTGAATTCCTACCAAATGGGGTTTATAGATTGCGAGAGATCCAGAATAGATGTGGTTCCATTTTGGGAAAAGTAGGTCAAGGTTCCAATTTTTTATGAATTTAAATTTTTTTTTTCTTCTCACATTTACTTATCATGTCCGATATTTCAGATGTCTATAAAAAAACAAACAAAAAAACAACATAAATTTTGTTTTAATTTACCTCAAACTTGGCACATATATAGAGGCAACTGATATGCTGACATTAGTGCATGCATAGACATGATGACATCAGCTGGATTGATGCCAAAATAAACTATAATACATGCAAGGGGCGGGGTTTGTTGTGCCGGGAACCACTTGTTTGCTTACTTGTTGCTTGGTTAGTTATCCAGAAAAAAGGGGTTTCAGAATTGTCGCGTGTAGATGAGACAAATGCATAAACAGCATCATCTGTTGAAAGAACCAGATGAATGGAAAAATACAGTCTGTGTAATAACGTTGATATGTTCTTCGAAATAGATGGTCAGTATAAATAGGATGCAGAGATGTCTAATACGAGGCCTTTGTGTATTTGTGAAAGAGAAAAATTATGATTCTGCGTGATGTTTTCTGGTGTTGCTTTTACATGGGACAATGAGAAAAAACCATCATGAACAAGTCATTTTCTCTTTAATTTATGGGGTTGTTCAATGAATGCATGTGCATGTGGTCTTTCGGAGCCTGCAGAGAGGACAAAAACAAACAACATCTTGATTCCTGGAGCTGGACATACACATTACTGCCAATTTGCTTTTGATAAACACTGGTTAGAATTGGCCTGAAAGCTGGATGAAAACAGATACAGACTAGTGGGAAAAAACAAACAAACACATGCATGAGATAATAAAGCATGTATATTGTTCAGCGAGTTTAAAGAATCAGAGGCCGGAGGAGAGTCCTGTGGGAGTTGCAGTTCTGCAGTTTGGATGCTCAAGTGTGTTTTTTTCCCCCAGGGGGGTTTGGTAGGTGGTATGACTGAGACTCTGCCCCTGCTCATTACTTGGCTCTTGGTCGTGTTGCCTGCAGCGCTGGAGAGCTGCTGCTGAAGTGCAGAGGAAGGTGCAGAAGGCCAGAGTTAGAGCAGCAGCAGTACATTCACACAGCCAGTGCATAGACATACATTAAACATGCATGCACGCACCCTGCTATCAAGAATACACAATCTGATTGTCTGGGTGGGCTCGCCTTTTCATCTTGGCATGTGTGCGTATGTGTGTGTGTGTGTGGTCGACGGCATGACTCCCTTTTTGTCGCCCTGATCAAAGCAGACATGGTGCAGAGCAGAGGTCTCAGAGGTGAAATTAAAGTCTTGCTGCTTCCACGGTGTGATGGGGGGTGGGGGCAGAGGGGTGGGGGGGGGGAGTGATTACCGTTAAATTAAAAGGTACGACCATAAAAGCACGCAACGGCCGAACCCTTGCAATTCATCAAAACGATCCCACGGCGCGTCTTTTGCTTATCAAATTGTAAAATATTGTCCATGACACCGGCGTAACAGGGGCGTAATTAATGCACTAAATCAATTCCGAATCACTCGGCACAGAGTGGCCCTGCTGGGATGCCGTCATTATCGCAAATTATGGTGGCAGATGCATGGGGCCGAGAGGAATGGGTAAAGCTTGAGCGCCGTCATCCCTCCTTAGAAGCAGTCGTATTCATTTCCGACTCTGCCTCAGTCCGAGTGTTAACAGCGCTTCTCTTCACTGACACCTCCACTATCACATTAACAGGAAATAGTTTGATTACAGTGTGCTTTTATACATTTATGCACAAAAATTGTCCCTTTGCCATTGCTGAGGTTTGGGATTTACCTGCAACCCATTCACCACTAAAATGACACCATGAATGTCTTCACATAAATGATAAAAGTGAAGATATGATAGATGGGAGTTGGGTTTTTTTTTCCTTTTTTTGATCTGAGGATGACAGATGCAGAGATGAAGAGCACATGACTCCATTAAAATGCATTTTTATTGCATTGAAAGGTTGTTTTAGTCCCACACATTTCTTGTAGATGCTTTTCTACACTTGCAGATCGGTGTTGTTGTGAAGAACATCCAGTCGAAGAAGTAGTTCCACTGCATTTTCTGATCATTACATAATGATTCAGGCCGCTACCAATTGTGGACCCAATGGAAGGAAAACTTTGTGGGCCCTGCTGAAAATAATTAATCAGTAAATCTGTCATTGGAATGGGGGAAGGGGGTAGGTACAGTAAGAACTGGAGGTGTAGGGTGTGCCGTGAAAACAAAAGTAAAGCGTCTGACTCCCAGCTTCTGTGCGTCTTTTACAGTGGAAATTTTCAACCTATATCCACTGGGCACCTAGCCTAGAAATGTAGACCACATAGCGGCAGAAAATATTCTTGCCGAGTTTGTGGTCTAGTCTCATACAGTAGGAGCCCATCATTGGTCCGACACAAAGTATGTCGGACCGATCAAAACGAGTCGTTGGGGCGGGCTTTGCACGATGACGACAGGGCTGTGCGACGGCGAGATAGCAGAACAACCATAGAGAGCAACGAAGAGGGATGTGGCTAACGGACCACACTCGTTTGAATTAGCTTTTGTCGTCGATTTTGGAAGAGTTCGACTTGGACTTTTCTTTGAAAGTTGAGCAGAAACAAGCACTCATGTCATTAGAAGGATGGATTTGCTGTTTTGCCGACCGGCTACGGTAACAGTCTAATATACCCGCTGGCTCTGCTTGTAGTTCTGAATACGTCACACTGTCGGTTGCTCTGATTGGTCATAGAACTGGCCTGTTACGTGCAGGAACAGTTTGAAGGACAACGGTTGAATCCACCCACAGGCTTCAGCTCTGTCAATGGTCCGATTCCAGACTACACAGGTCATGGATAGTTTGGCCTGCCAGGCTACTGGGCCCCATGAATTTGTCATGTTTACCCCCCCTTTATGATACCCCGGGATTCAGGTGCCTGAACAGATGCTGCTTTAAGGTCTTAACTTGTCACAATCTACAAATTTTGGACCATAAATGGGAATAAATTATTCTTATGTCAGTTTTTACCAGTAGTCGAAGCCCTTTAACTTTGGCTACAACTCCACTTTCATCCTGACTTAATATTAGCGTAGTTCACAGGTTTGGACAACCTTAGAATCCAGAAGCAGTAGAATAAAAGGCCCAACCAACCTTCAGTGGGTGAAAGAGGAAAACTTTATCATGTGTCGACTCTCAGACAGACAACAGACTGGGGTTTTTGAACCATGTGACTTAACTGAATCCTATTTTGTTCTAATTACGTGTGACACATTTCCAGTTTGATAATTTTTTACAAAGTGCTTTGAACTGCTACTTCTACTGTGGTTTTGTGTCAAATTATATTTCCCCCATGGGTAGTTTTTCTATTGTTCTGCTTTTTTCCAGTGTGAAGTAGATGGCAGTTTGCAAAACTCATTATTTTCAGAAGTCGTCATCTGAGTTTATGGATGATGTTGACCAACTTTTAGGTTCCACATCATTGAATGCCTTTTCGTAATCAATTACACTGACATCGATGAGGAACTGCACTCCACCGAATGCTTGATTATGATTGTACGGTAGCAATCTGGTCTGTGCAGGATATTATGGAGAGTATTTTTATCATCTTTCATGTTAACTGTGTGTACAACCGAGTTAACCCTTAAAGACCCAGAGTTGCGTCAGATCCCAAATGAATTTTTCTCTCTATTTATCCTGTCTTAAGTGATTTGCATTTTTTCAATGAAAATCAGGTATTTCCTCATATTTAACTCCCTGATCATGCAGATATTCATAAAAGCTCGGATTAAAGTTGATTGTCAAACAATCTGAAAGAGAGTAAAAATGAAGAAAAAGTGACTTTCTCAACAAAACCTCCCATTGACTGAACATAAACCCAGTGTGTCCATCCACTGTCACTGATCCAACTCCATGGGTTTTACTGGTCAATCAGTGTTGTAGAAGATGACGGTGTTTCCATGGTAACTACAGAGCCGGTGAACGTCCAAATGAGTCATATCTGATGACCATAAAAAGAGGACGAACTGTATTTTACACCAATAATTTACATGCATCGATAGGATTAGTGGATCAGCAGGTATTAAACGGTTGAATCAGTGGATGGTTTAGGTCGCTGATGGCTGTTTGGGTCTTTGTGGGTTCAGACTGACGTGCACCTTATCTTTTCTGAAGAACAAACCCAACCTTATGTCCTCTGGCTCCACCTGAAAAGTTGGCAAACCAACATCCTCAGAGTGAAGCCAGGCTAAGACTCATAGCAGAACCCAGATAAATAATAGAGTTCCTCTTGTCCCAGTCTTGTCTCCCACAACTTTGCATGAACTTTTTGAAATCCTCAGATCTTACCCACTAATATATGAAAAGTTACATTATGAGAACAGTCCATGAGACTGTACAGTTTTGTGTCTGGCTGTGCAGAGTATGTGCTCTCTCTGAGATCATATGCCTTTTGAAGACTGTGCATCATAACTGCTGGATACATTATGCATGCATCTTGCATTTTTATGACATTTCTTTAAGATTCTGAGACTTACATGGAGTTTTATTTTTTGCAATTGTATTTGCACCACTGTGCAGTCAACAGAAGTTGAATTTTCGCACTTGTGTAGTAAGTTCAGTGTTGATTAAAGTGGCATGTTTGCATACAAACTCCAAGCCCTGTATTATGTGCATGCAAAGTATTCTTTATCCTTTTTTTTTATTATTACATCTCACACTGGCATACAATTTTAGTATGCCTGAGGGAGCGATAGTGGCACAGGATTCAAACAGAAAAAAAAGGTTTGTAGAGAAAGTGAAATGGCAAAGCAAAGATCAGGCCTCTGAATGCACACATAGTCAGGTTTTGCATTTTATCACAGCGCCAGTGTGATCCAGACTATTTCCAACTTTTTGTTATTTGCTCTTGAGTGTACTATCTCGAAGAGCCAGACTGCAGCAGACTGTGATGAATTGTGGGATATATACTCTGTTCTAAATACCACTTAGGATAATCAAGGATGAGTGGGGTGTGTAGGGTAGAGGCATTTTTCTGAAATGGGACACAATAAACCTCCTAACAGGTGGAGCTGAAACTCCGACTTGGGTTTTGAACAACTCAATTACCACCCTGGGGTATTGTTTTTGCTTCAGTTCGTTTGGTTGTTTAACACCCTAGCAGCAAAAATATGGTCTGAATTCATACCAAATGGGGTCTATAGATTGTCAGGGACCCAGAATTGATGTGGTTACATTTTGGGAAAAGTAGGTCAAAGTTCAATTTGTATCAATATTTTTTTTTCTCCCATTTATTTATAAGCAAGTCTTTAAAAACATCAATTTGTTTCAATTTTGCTCCAACTCGGCGCATATATTGAGGCAATTGATATGCTGACATCACACGCATAGACATCAGTGTTTCCCACAGGACAGGAATCTATTTATGGTGGTGAGGTCCTGGGGGGGGGGGTGCGACCAAGAAAAGCAAAGGAGTTTCAACACTTGAACACTTTTGTTGCATACAGTTGCAAATAACGAGCAGAACCACGTTACGTACAGCTCCAGCGAAGTGGCAGCAGCTAAACAAGTGTGATGTGGCTAGCCTGTTGGCTAATGCTAATGCTACTAACAGCGCGAGTTAATGTCTGTGCACATGTTGAACTTCCAGCTACATTAACAGAGACACAGGCTAATAGAACATGATGAGTTCTAGCTGTTCGGACCACTGTTTTACTTACATTGGTCTTTCGCGCCAGTCGTCTTCTTCTTCTTCTGGTGGACGAGGTGTGTTAAGTGCATCTTCTTTGGTTTTATTGGTGGAGTGACGATTTATACCGCCACCTACTGCACCAGAATTGTAATGACTAGCTACATTACAATGCTTTTATGTGCGAGGTTGAGCCAAAAGCAGAAAAAAAATATTTGTGGCTGAAATTATTTATTCGTGGCAGGTCGCCATGAATAAATAAATGTATGGGAAACAGTGGACGTAGTGACATTTGTTGGATCTACGCCTAAATGAGCGACAATATGTGCAAGGGGCGGGGTTTGGTATGCCTTGCACCACTTGTTGGAATACACAGCTCCATTTCCTCCCACTGTGTCAAAATAAAACCAACATTTTGGCTTTTTTGAAGTGTGTTCTGATGCGCGACTTCCACCTGCTGTTGAGAGTTTCTAATAGTACTACACAGAACCCCTTTATAGAACTAGACAAACAGTCCAGAGACCTCAGCAGATGGTGGTGGTCTTATCTCCAGCATAACATAAAACCCAGCCTGGCTCACGTTCAGCATTATAACCAGTCTTCTGCTGTGTTCCTATTGGCTGCATCATTACCACATGTACTCATCTCTTTGGTTGAGGAGCTGCTGGGATCCAAAATTCACCCCTGACCCCTGCCTTTTCTTTCTTTCTTTTTTATTTTTTTTTTTAACTTTGATTTTTATTTGGGTTTTTTTCATTTGAATACAATAATACACAAATGGACATTTAAAATAAATTAAAAGCAACATAATGCAACTGTTAGTAGATAGTATCATCTTCAGCCCATCTGTAGTAATTCCATTTCTTCCATTTCCTTCCAAACTGTTCCTCACACATTCTCGACCCCTGCCTTTGACCCCTCATTTAGCATCGGAAAAGACACAATAAGTACAGTTTGCGTTAATGCGTGTCCTGGTGCAGTCGCTTTGAGGACGTGTACGCTGTGTTCTGGTGCTGCTGCTCTGCCGAGTGAGTGGAAGGAGCAGACTGTGTTCCTCTGTGACATTTAGCCTGTGCACCAGCTCCTTTGTGTACACTGTGGGACTCGTAGTGTGTGTGTGTGTGTGTGCACCTGCTGTGTTGGTTTACAGGTGTCCGTCCACTCAGGGTCTGGTGGTGTGAGCCTTTATCAATCCCAGATGGTGGAAACTGCACCGCTGACTGTTCAGTGTTCATAGAAAGCGTTAACAGAAGCTTGGATTTTTCCAGCATCGTGTCTGATGAGTCACTGTCGGCAAAGCACTGACAAACAGGATTAGGTGTTTAAATCACTGTTTTCTCCCAAAAAACAGTGACTAATAACTGCATTAATGTTATGTGTCTCTTTATCCTATTACATTATATTCCCTTAATGCTCCTCCGCTGTCCAAAAATGATTATTCAGTTGAAGTCGGTGTCAAATCCCTCACATATAGCATTACCCAGTGGGCGGTACACGCTCTGGAAATAATTATAAATATTTATAAGAAAGTTTCAGGAGCTGGTTTCATACAGATTTTAGCTACGGTCAGACAGCAGGTCTTAATGCACAATTCAGATTTTTTTGGGGGGGGAAATCTGATTTTTACCTCAGCCAGGATGTGATGTTTTTGCGAGGGTTTGTTTGTTTGTTTGTTAGCAACATAACTCCAAACGTTATGGACAGATTTTGATGAAATTTTCAGGATATGTCTGCTCTGGGTCAAGGAAGAAATGATTCAATTTTGATGGTGATCGCGATCACCGTCTGGATCCAGGAATTTTTTAAAGGATTCTTTATCATTGTGAGACAGGGCATGGCAACACAGATTTGCATATGAGGTCATTCAGCGCCATCTAGTGGAGGAGAGTACAAACACTAACTTAAAAACACTACCTTAAAAAAAAAAGTACAAACACTACTGGCGCTTTTCCACTGTAAACCTTACTCCACTCGACTTGGCACTCTTCAGCACGACACGACTCTACCCACTTGTCGGACCGGCACGGTTGTGTTTCCACTGCCAGCCGTTACAAGTCAGGACTACTTAAAGTGGGTGGAGTTGGCGGGGTCAACACTGCCATGCCGTCATTTTCAGGTGACTAATAAAGTGTCACGCCGCGGTCAGTAAAGTAAACAACAACGATGGAGGCACTGGTTGACATGGAGGCGGTACTGCTGCTGTTGTTTGCGCCGTGGCTTACTGTCACTGAAAACCCCAAAAGACAGACGGCAAGTCTGTCTGGCGGGTGATTATTTAAGATCCCCAAGCTATGTCATGTCTATGACATTTCCTCTGACCAATCAGTGGACAGCAGTGTTCACGTCACCTTTTAGTGCTGGCTCGGCACGGCTAGACCCACCTCTGAAACGGGTACAAAAAATCGTAACGGGTCCCAGGTCCAACCTCCAGTGGAAAAGGAAAAAATGGGGGTGGAGTCGAACCATGCCGTGTGGATCCATTACAAAAACATGCAGTGGAAATGGGCCATAACTTACAAAAGTACAAACACTACCTTAAAAAAAAAAGTACAAACACTACCTT
>JAQQZY010000013.1:17507303-17518666 GCA_030068375.1 Ostorhinchus rueppellii | reverse complement strand
TGTGAGATAGGGCATGGTGGCACAGAGTTGCATATGAGGTCATTCACTGCCATCTAGTGGAGGAAAGTACTAACACTTACTTAAAAAAACCAAACAAACAAACACTGCCTTTAAAAAAAAATACAAACTCTATCTTGGCGGAGGTCTGCGCTCTCTGAGTGCTTTTTTAGTTTGCTTTTGAATTGTTATATAAATGAAATAAACTTAAACATTAGGGATGTGCACGAACAGTTAATATAAAACGGTAAGTATAGGTATCTTTTTTCCTTCTTGTTTGGAGGACGTCTTAATGACAATATATCAGCTAACTGATTTAAGCTAGCCTGATCATTCCACTGTAACACTATGAGAACAAACGGTGTAAATGTATATTTAAAAGGCTGTGTTTTTCCCTTTTTACGACAGAGAAGTTGGATCATATTCACACTGTTCTTGCATTTGTGTCAACAGGGTGAACCTGTACCACCTCTGCACACATCTCCAAATACTGATAGGAAAAATCTGTACAACTCAAAAGTGTTGACATTATACACATTGATGGTTCGTGGAAACTGTCGGAACATTTCCTTGTGACTGGGTGGAAAACCTAAACTTGTCCCAAACTGGGATGACCACAAATAATGATGGAGCTAAATGTGAGATGCAGGGCTGAGGTCCAACAGTAAATAACATGCTTTTCACTTTCCTCTGTGTAGCCCCTGTCAAGCGAGCAGAAGCCAGCCCGTGGCTGACGTGCACTAGCTTTGTCACATAACTGCATTATGTAGGGTCCCCAAAGGCTACAGCATAATGTGATACGCCACACGACTGTTGCTGGGTTGCTACAACAGCATCGCCTCATGAGTTATGTATTAGTGTTTTCACTGCAGCTTAAGGATCAGATACTGTACTGCACTGTCACTGGTTTAGTTTCGCCTGCTAATGCGCTGCAAACTTTCTCCCCTTTGGTGATTTTAATTTCCGAGTCAGGGTCTTTACTGTAAATGTGACTTGACAACACAGACGCCTCATGGATGCCGCTCATGAAACAGGCTTATATGAGATTGTCGGGCTGTCTGAGACAATAAATATCAGCGCCGAAAGCCAGAAGCACAGCTGCTGCCAGAGGCACACCCCTGGATATTAACAACACACACACACACACACATACACACACACACACTGTGTCATCCCAAAGTCATCGTCAACACTAGCTGGCAGTGTTGAAACTCAAACACATCCATGTGTTTATCCCACTCTCAAAAGTTGCCTTTCATTATCGCGGCGACACCTTGAGTAATTGTGCTGCACATTCCAATAAGTGTAAAACATGTTTTCTGTAAATCAATACTCTAAAATTAGATTTAAATCATGAATTAGTGAGGAAATTACATTAAGGAGGTTCATTTCCTCCAGTTTGCTCAGGTTTTCTCTTTCCTACTTATTCTGTTGGTAAATTAATCAAATTGAGATCAAATACTTCAACATTATTGAAAGAAATAAAAGATTCACTGCTTGATTTGTCTTTTTCTGTGAACAGCTCTTGTGCAGTTTGAGTATTAGGTATCTCATCTAAACCCAGTCCGATTTACTCCATCAATAAGTGATTGGCAGATGGTGATAAAATGCTCTGTGGCAGCAAAAACATCAACCATGAGTTCCCCTGAGGTGTGCTGAGGTGGTAACATTGGACAATATAGTCCTCAAATTAATATGCAAGGAAATGTATCCTTCACATGAACAATTAATGGAGCTGAGAGCTAATAGGCCTTGAGTTACAGCATCTGATTCAGCTTTAGATGTTGACACTTTGAGGAACTGTGATGCCGTTTCAAATAGTACATGTTTTTAGTTTAAATCAATACTTTAAATTAGATTCATTCTGTAAATTAGGGAGGAAATGACCTATAGCAGGATCCTTTCCCTACTCTTGCACCAGTTTTCTCCTGCTGAGGCTTTAAATTAATAAAATCATGAGTTAAAACACTTAAAATTGAGTAAGAGCTGACTTGTTGAAAGACAGAAATAAAACCACTTGATTTATGCTTCTCTCTCTCTCTCTCTCTCTCTCTCTCTCTCTCTCTCTCTCTCTCTCTCTCTCTCTCTCTCTCTCTCTCTCTCTCTCCCTCTCTCTCTCTTTCTACGATTAGATCTCATCTTATCTGTGTGTGTAGATACTCCTTCTAGAAAGCTCGTCCAATTAAAGCCTTTTGATTGAGCCGCACAAGGAATTGACTCTTTCTTTCCCCCTAATGTGCTGGTGGAGAAGTAAAATACCTTCAAGGGAGTGAATTTCAAGCCACTCTGCAGCGCCACGAAAAGTGATGTGTGGGTTCAAAACACCTCCATGTTTGATGTGACTTCCATTTGAAGTCGGCCAAAGCTCCACCACCACCTCCACCTGCACACTTTTCACCCTGATGATTCATCCCAGAGGGGTACCTCAGGGTGCTTTCCTCAAACGTGTGGCGTTCCTTACAAGTCCTTCAAGAAAACCTCCCCATCTCTGCAGATACAGTACCTGGGCCTGAGTAGCTCCCTTATTTTCACGGTGTCATTTTGTGTGTCTGGATTTTCACTTCTTTCAAAGTCAATGGCCCTCCTCCCAAAGGCCTTGATTTTTTTTTTTTTTTTTTTTTTTAGATCAGGATTTTGCAAAAATCTTGAATGTCACACCCGAGTGCTCTCAGCATACTTAAGCAGCCAAACAGTCATGCGAGGTGAAGGAGTGCATACTTCTCTTACAGAGCTCATTGAAGCGAATTGGTAAACAGGTCCCTGCCCGCCCATTGACTTTGCTGCTGTGTGGAGGAGTCAGATTGTGCCGACGCTCCAGTCGGATCAAACTGTTGAGAGCCGACAGTCTTGCTCCTGACATGCGTCGCTGCACTCTCCTTGACTCAGTGGCAGAGTGCTCTATATGTATGGAAATGAGCCATAATCACTATAATATGTGTCCCATCTCTTGTATTTTATAATGGTGTCAGACTTTTTTTTTCCCGTCCATGATGCCTTTTTCCCTCCTGTTCTTTTTCCGCTTTGCTGTACCTTCCTCTCCTCATCCTTGCCTCCACCTTTTCTGCTTTTCCTCCTCCTTCTGCCGGTCCTCCCTCCCTCTGTCCTACTCATTGTATCGAGCTCATTTACACCCTCACTCATCCAGATGACAGGAACAGGTGCACTATTAATTATTCTTTAAAATGTATCTCCTCTGTGCTCCACTTCCCTTCGCTTTCTGCAAATGCACCACCATCCCCTCCTGTTCATCTCCATACTTGTTTATCTCCTCACCGTCTGCCTTCGTCTAAACTGCCTTTAATCTTAATTTTTTTTTTTCTCCTGCTGTCGAACATTTGCACTATTACAAGCTTAAAGAACTACGTTTAGGCCCGTTACTGCTGAGATTACAACCTAATTGTCGTATTATGTGTAGATATCAACTATTTACATGTGATCAGGTCTTAGCTACCCCATTATCTGAAAACAGCACATTTTCATGCTGTTCATGTTTGTTATACCGAGATAACAATTGAATTACATTGTTATCTCCAAAGTATCAGATTTTGCTTCCTCGTGACCATGACTTTAATATCTCATTATTTTCAGATAACAAATCTATGCTTTTTTGGAGATCCAGCTGTCTATCCAAATCGGCTTAGCCTGATGAAAGCGCCGCTGTAAGGGGGGGAAAGGCCACAGTTGACTGAAGGAAAATGGGAAAAAAATGAAGGCGAAGAAAATGAATACTTGGATAGATGTCTTAGTTGAAAACTTAAAATAACAGTGTGACAGTTTCAGTTGTCTTCAGCAGGGATTTGTCAAATATTTGTTATTTATTTAGGGGGGACAAAATAGTTCGAAGCCGTACATTTGCTCCATTTGTTGGTGATTTATAATTACATTGAACATCTCTCAGGGTTGTGGCTGCATGGCATTGTGATTTTTATCGAGAACAATATGGTTTGAGTCTTCTGTTAAAGAACGTGCAGATTTGTAATCATGCTGAATTGTATATATTTTCCATCTCGAACAATCAAACCCAGTGGCAACTTTCATTGTACATTTTTCACACAATATGTCTCTGCTCCGTGTTGTTGAATTCAGTGTCACCAACAAACACTAAACCTTTCATTTGCAGCCTTGTATGATTCTATAATCGCACAGATCGACTCTGGGACTGGGATAAATAGTGCAGCTCTTGTGTTTCAGCTCCATTATGCCTTTCACAGAATCAAAGAAAGGAACAAAACCTTCGTATTAACGGTCAAAGATAAGTCAGTGGAAAACCCAGCATCTAAAACAGAACTGTGCCTTAAATGTTCAACATGGACTTCTCATGTCCCTATCCAGTCTGTGTTTTACCCATCCAAATACACATTAACATTAGCGATTCGCATGAACATATTAGGAGCAGTGAGCTACCATTGAATGTCCTCAGGATCAGTATCATAGTTAAGGGCACTGGCAGGAGAATTCACCTACTCATACGGTGGTGAACAAATTTATTCGACCACCTGTCATGAAAACATAAATAACTTTTTTTGAGGATGTTACACGGTGCACTCTGGCTGTTTTCTGTCATTACTCTTGTTCAGATGGCTTTCATGACAAATTGACTTAGAATGGACTTCAATAAGCAGTTAAAATGTCCATCTGTATTTTTTTTTTTTGTGTTGCAGTTGTTCATATGTGTAACATCTGTTCAGACTTTTTCAATAGTAAACTAAATCTTTGTATCAGCGCTTAAACCTAACTATAAAAAGCATTAAATAGCTGTTTATATTGGTTATTTGGGAGGGACCCCCTAGAAGACAAACGGATAAGATAAGAGATAAGATACGATACAATACGTTAAGATATGATACGATAAGAAAAGATAAGATAAGGTAAGATACGATACAATACGATATCTCGGATTTGCACCAATGCACATCAGCACCACTTTATTGTGTCAACTGTGTGGTTTATGGACCAACAGCCAGGTTTGGCTTCTGGAGGCCAGAGAGAAATTGAGCCAAGTAGAGAGTTTATTAAAATATTGCCACCTCTTCTGCAAAATATCTGAAAGAAAAATGTGAAAACTCAAACTCTCCACTTATACCTTTATGGCCTGTTTGTGTGTCGAGGAAGAACAATAAAATCTCGGCACTCCACGCTGGTAGGCAGAAGCTCGGCTGGAGTGATTGATGGACTTTATTTTCTCTGATTTAAAAAGAGACTCCTACTGTATGATAGTAAATAAATATGTGCTTTGAAGGATACAGTCTGTATGCTCATGCACATCATCAGCCTCTGCTTCATCTATGGAACTGAACATCTGGTCTTATATACTGTACATCACACATATATCCATGTGTAATCACTGGTAGAACTTTTAACCAGCTGGTGGTTTTAATCTGATTGCCTGAATTATCTTAAAACCACCTCTTAAATGGCCTAATGTAAGATTTTTTTTTTATTTTTTTTCCCCCCAAAACTGGTCTGAAGCCTAAAGGCAAGTCTTATGGAACACTGAAACTGGGGAGGAATGTAAATGCAAATGGGTTGGCTGAGGTTCATCCTGAGAATCTGCAAAGTTAGATGCATAAATTATATAGGCTATTAGCTTAAAACATTATGCATGTTTGCTAGATTAGCTTGTGTAATTATCTTTTAAGTCATATTTGAGATTCCTCATTGGTATGTGCCAGTTGTCGCTTTAATTCCTCCTCTTGAAGCCAGTGTAACCCTATATAGGGCACTTGTAGAAATAGTCTGACATTCAAAATTTCAACTTTAGTTTGTTATTGGAGGACATAACAAGACATGATTACTTTTGTGATTTTTTTTTTTTTTTTTAATTTATTGTCATGTAGAAAATCAAGGTCAGTGAAGTTACCATGTTTGGTTCCTTTCCCGTAAGTGACAAAAAAAAAAAAAATACAAGAAGTAAATATAAAAAATACAAGAAAAAACGCATGTAAGGTGAAAGCAACATGTATTTTAGAACATTAGACCAACATGCGTGCTGATCCAGACCCCTGTCCACATCCACATGATCCTTTGAACATCATTCCTGACATTAGTACCATTACTTCCTGGTACCTAACACAGCAGATCCACTCACTGTTCATGCACAGGTGGACCTTACAGACCCCGGAGACCACATTGGACCTCAGATTGTTGTGGAACTTCCCAAAAATAGTCACTTGCCTGAGAAATGGAACAGTAAAAATATGAGGCCAATGCATTTATCAAACTTTAAATAGAGCATCTTCTAGTTTCTGTTTGTAACATGTTACTAAACACAGCCTAAATTACATCCCTATAAACATGGCATAGACGTTGCTGTCATTATCTTGTAATATGTGCGGAAATTACCAAAAATAGTCACTTGCCTGATAAAGGGTTCATCGTTCGGTTAATTTATTAATGTCCATAATTTTGTAAAACCTTGGTAAAGTTACAACAGAACACATAAATCTAAAATGGATGTATTATTCGATGCCATTTGAAAGGAAAAATGTTCATGTTTCTGTGTTTAAGATGGATAAAACACAACCAAGGCTACACCAGTCGCTCAAATACAACTTCACTCTTTAACGGTTTTCGCCATCCATTCCTCCACCGTGAATGTATAGTATCACGAAGGCTGAATACCTCACTCATACAGCGAGCTGCTGAAAGCATTTCCACATATCTGGAGGGGTTACAGGTGCCGAAGCACAGCAACTCTGCCTCATAGCGAGCTGTTTCCAAGACAGCACAAACACCTTCTATCATGATTATGTTGTGTGGAGCAAATACAGCACTCCTGGCTCCCCCTGCCTTGGCCTGAATGCAATATGTCTTCGAGATACGAAGAGCAATTTAGCAACATGTGCAATTCACAGTTTGCCCAGAGGTAAGGCGAAAGAATAGAGGAAACAAGCCTGCCGGGACTGCAAAGGATTGTGTTTGAGTGAGTGCTCCACACTAGGCCGCTAATTGCCTCCGATTGATGCAGAAAAGTGCTAGAGGAAACGTTAAACTTGCAATGCATCGTGGGTAGTTGACCTGTGTTGCCTAAGTCCTGTCTATGCCTCATAGCGGAATTGTGTGTGTGTGTGTGTGTGTGTGTGCGCGCGCGCGCGTAGGTGGAATATCCGAGTCCTGTATGTGTGCACAGATTGTGTGGAGTGTGTAACACAGAATAAAAATTCTTCTCAAACCCATAGCGGCTCTTTCACAACAGAAAAACACTCTGATCCATCAGAGAAAAACTGAAATCAAAAGACCGTGTCAGAAACTAAAATAATGACCTGGACTTGTGCCAGAGAGTGTAAAGATTTTCACAGGTTTCCCTTTTTGTAGCCTCTTTAATCCCATTTACAGCACTGATGTCACAACCTTAGGGTCAAATGGGGGAAGGATTAAGGCGATGACGTGAGCACCTGTGTGTTCACAGCTGAGGGCTCCTTGTTGCTACAAATTAGCCCTTGCACTAACCTTGTTAAGTGTGTATTTTTGCGAAGAAAATACAAGGGAGAAACACCAGTTTATCTGCCCACCGTCCACCTTGTTAAGTCTGAGCGCATCGCCCACAAGCCAGCGGTGGGCAGCTTCTGCGAGAAGCCTCCTTTAGCTTGTGTGTTTGTGTTGCTGAAACAGAGCACAGTTGATGCGGCAGGAGGGGAAATGCAGGTGCTTGTGTTTACTTCCCTCCGGACCTCCCTCCTTCTTGTCTCGCTGCTTCCTCCCTCCTCCGCCACAGAGGAATGCAGATAAATATTGATCTAGAAAGGTTTAAAAACAATTTATGGCAAAGGAAGGAAATTAAATAGCATCAAAGCAAAAGAAAATTAACTGAGAAAGGGCAGAGTAATCCTTTAATTTAATTAGGTAAATTACAACAAAAAATCCTTTCTAAGTCTGTTTTTTTTCTTTCTTCTGTTTGCTGTCTCCCTTTTTGCTCTCCCTTGCTCCCGCTGGAAGGCTTTCCTATGGTTGCTAAGCAACAGGGAAACAGTTTTTCTTTGGTTTTGCCAGTGGGTCCCGGAGGCTGGCAGGGAGAAGGGGGCACAGTGGAAGCACTGTGGAGTCTGCCAGCAGCTGAGTGCATGCCTACAGCTGGGTCGGGCTGTGGAGCAGCCTCCCCCGATCCTGGTCTGAGCGCCTCTGGTGGACACCCAGGGGTGACGGTGGACTTAATGATAGCAGGGTGAGCTCCGCAGACCCTCAGCCATAAACTTAGGGTCAGAGTATGGTCAAAGTGATCAACGACTTTCGTCAATGGGACTAGACCCACAAGCCCTCAGGAGAAGACAGCCTTTCATGAGTTCTTTGTTTTTGGAGGCTGACTCATAAGTATCACAGGATTTGTTAACTTACAGGACTTGCTAACTCTCTTAGAAAAATATTTCTCAAAACTTACTTGACAGGAAATGATTTCACCAAGAGGTTTTTGACAGGCGTTGGGTACCTCACAATAGAAATACGTTGGCAATAAGTATGCTAATCAAAGCCTTTGCTGAAATGGATTCTACCGCTCTTTTATTATGTTGTTCTTCTCCTCTTCAGGTGATTGACACATTGTAATCTTGCTAATAAGCACATCCACTGTCTGTTTCCTTCCTATTGTGTTAGTGTTACAATAGGCCAACTTGGCAGGTGCACGCTGTTTGCTGAGCGCTCAATATAGAAGCTAATCTCAGTTACCTGCTATTATCCTGAAACGCAGGCACTCCACATGCTGTAGCTTGACTGTCAGTCTCCAGTAGCAATCCCTGTGGGGTCAGTGGCCAATCAAACCCCACATTATTCATTTCCTCCCTCCTTGCTAACCAATCATCCACATCATTACTGACCTGTCTCTGGCCATTAGGACGTTTCTGTTTCTGCTTTAGAAGCCTCTGCTACTGTCTTCAACTAAGGGATGAGCTCTCCTAAATGCATTCCATGTCATTTAGAGCTGGGCGCGTATGTCCACGTGTCTGAAATGCAGAATATGAAGGAGAAAGAATTTAGAGAGAGTAAAGATGAACGGTTCAGTTGTTGGATATGACTTGGACCTGTCACCTCTTCTCTGTATTATGACTAAGGTGAACAGTGGAAGGGATGAAAAGCACCCAGTTGTTTGGAATATTGGACTGTCTAACACACCTAGAGCGGTGGAGGTAGACTTGGCTCATCCACCGTCGGCTCAAAAAATCTGGGGTTTATCATTCTTCTAACCAATTAATCGTCTCAGTTGGTGTTGAGTATGGATGCAGCGACAGTGTCTTTACAAAGTTGGGCTGGTTTAAGATGGA
Organism: Ostorhinchus rueppellii; assembly: GCA_030068375.1. Taxonomy (NCBI): domain Eukaryota; kingdom Metazoa; phylum Chordata; class Actinopteri; order Kurtiformes; family Apogonidae; genus Ostorhinchus; species Ostorhinchus rueppellii. The sequence continues at coordinate 17,509,418 of JAQQZY010000013.1, read as the reverse complement.
AACATTTAGATGTGGGGCTGGGATGTTGAAATCACTCATCCTAAAGACACATAACGATTCATTTGTCGTTTTCAGTGTGTAGCTACAATTTAGAGATAGTTGTCAGGGAGGAGAATTTCACCAATTTATTCCATTTATATACATCCTGTGAGACAGACGACTCGAACAAAGCCTCCAATTCTGGATAGGTACGTAGTGACCAGTGAGATCCAATCAACATGATCCGACAAGTCTGGAATTCACAAATTATGCATCTGAATGTTAAGGATCCTTACCATGCCCCGCAAATTAAATAATAAAATCAAATCAGAAGTCTTCAGATTTGATCACAGGATGCATTCACCATGACATTGCATTCATTTTTGTCTCAGATCTTGCGTTGATGTTGGGAGAGTTGCATCCACGAAGGCTTCTCCTGCAGACTCCAAAGATTCACACTGAGAGTCAGGTCTGGATTTGATGGCATCCAAACCATCTGTGAAATGATATCTCGTGCTTCCTGAGCCAGTCTTTCACAATTTTAACCTCAAGGATCCTGGTACTGTCCTCTTGGAACGTGGCTGTACCCTCGGTAAACAAAACTTCAACTGGTGTGATCTGTAGAGAACATTATGCAACCCCAGATCACAACACTGCCCTGAGAGGTTTCTAATGTAGGCACGAGGCATGATGGGTAATCACTTCATCCACCGCTTCACTCCCATCACTCTGGAACAGGGTCAATGTGGACTCATCAGACCAAATGACCTTTTTCTGTTGAAACACAATCCAATCTTTATGTTCTTTCTCAAACTGATTGTGTTGTTGAATATTGAAGTAAAAAAGACGAAGAGGTTGGAGTCTGAGAGTCTGAAGAAAAGTCCCTTTAATTCCAGCCATTGAGTACACATAATAAATACAAGTCGAAACTAAAAATGGAGCCGAACTGTTGGTGATGTCATCCTCATGTCCTAACAAGGAGCTACACTCTTGACCATCTTATCCTTACATGAACTCTACTTGAATTCCACAAAATTGGCCAAAACATTAATATAAATATAATATAATTCGAGCTGGGTGATTCCAGCTATTCTCAGGATACGATGACCCGCCCAGCCAAGTATTGTCACATTAGAACATCCAAGGACATTAATTTAGTTATTTTTCTTTCTTTTCCTATATTTGTTCTATATTTTCAATGGTTTAGAATTGTTGTTTACATTTGATAAATGGAAATTGACGTACCCTAAGGGTTGATTTTGTTACGATCCTTCTCCAAATAAATGAAAAATGTCAAAAAAAAAAGAACATCCAAGGACATAGGCAGTTCATAATGTTATATCCAACAATATGGCAACATCCAAAGATATTAGCCCCCCCTTTCTTTTTTTTTTTTTTTTTTTGTTGGACACCAATATCACAAGAACATTAATTATCCCACTATTTACCAATTAATCACCAAGATTCAAGATTCACTTGATTGTCATTCAGGCACAATACAAACAGTCCAGTGCAAAACGAAATTGCGTTTCATCGGCTTATTTCATAAACACAAGAAATAGAAAAACACCTTTGCAGCCAGAAATATATCACAACACCTGCAGAAATAAGTAAGACAATAAAGCACAAAAAGGCAATAAATTAAAACCTTAAAAAGCAATAGATTAAAACCACAGACATAAATATTAATATAACAATTAATAAATAGAGAAATGTTAAAATAATTGTACATAAAACCATAATTGCACTAAAAGAGAGGAGGAACTGTGTTGCCTTATTCCACAGGTTCGTTCAACAGTCTAATGGCAGTAAGAAAAAAGCTCTGACATCTCACAGAACCGTGCAGTCCTGGACCTCAGGCTGCACCAATTATCAATACCAATTATCTTTCTATGTAAGTAAGGGTTAAAACTCTATTAATGATGGCATATTTTATTTTTGTAAATGCATATGGATTATTGTTGAAGAAAACAGAAGCCACTCACTGCATCAGTTCGAGTAAAGAGCTTATTTTCACATTCATCGCTGCAGTATCTGTCTGTACAGCCCTCTGTCCTTAATGATAGTGTTGAGGGTTTTATTAAGATGAGTCACAAATTCTACCAGATTGGTTGTTTTAGATCTGTGTATGTCCGT
>JAQQZY010000013.1:17434990-17452557 GCA_030068375.1 Ostorhinchus rueppellii | reverse complement strand
CACATCCACATTCACCCTTTGAACATCATTCCTTACATTAGTACCATTACTTCCTGGTACCTAACAAAGCAGGTTCACTCACTGTTCATGGACAGGTGGACCTTACAGACCCTGGAGACCACACTGGACCTGAGATTGTTGACTCACTGTCCTCACTGGACCTGTTACTGTCACTGTCTTGTAATGTATGTGGAAATTACCAAATATAGCCACTTGTCAGAGAAATGGTTAACCCTGTGAGGTTTGGAACAGCAGAAATATGAGGCTAATGCATTTGTCAAACTTTAAAGGGAGCATCTTCTAGTTTCTGTTTGTAACGTGGCTAAAAACCTCCAACCTTACATCCCTATAAATACAGCTTAGATGTAACTGTAACCGTGACCTTATAATAGTCTGTTAGGCTATGTTCAGACAGCACAATTCAGATTTGTTTGTGAAATCAGATTTTTTTTGTGTGTGCTTGTTCTAATTACAAATTGAATATGACTTCTATCAGTTCTCAGTATGAACTGAATGCGACCCTGAAGTGACCCACATGTGCAAAAGAGGCCCAAAGATAATACAGGACCATGCAGCATGCACTGTGTTTATGGAAGTAAATATGGAGGCATCTTGTATCTGCGTGTGTGTGGCACTGATAAAGTTTCTCTAAAACCGAAGTTAGCGCCAGTCAAACAATTTTAACAAGAACATTAAAAAAGAGGAAGGACAGGTTTTTTTCTATGACCTTCAGTGTTGCTATGGCTGTTCACACTGTTTTTAATAGGTCAGATACAGGTCAAATAGCAGCAAAAGATCAGATTTGGGCCACATTTGGCTGCAGTTTGAAGATAGCCTTAGTGACCTGGTGAATGTTAGATGATTCTCAGATATGGTTTACTTATTGTTAGAATTTTTTCCAATTTTTTTCCACTAAACTGCAACTGATTTAATTTGTCAGTTTTAAGTCAGCTGCTGATTTTCTAGAAAGCCCACACAACTCCTGGACTTTTAACTGTCAAAGAGTGCTCCCAAAGAACGAAAGTAAATTCTCAGCTTTTAGATCAAAATATTGAACTTTTAAAAAAAATCATTTTCAAGACAAAGTTTTTATTCTCTTACCCTTTCCATATGGTATGATGATTTACCAAATGGATATTTATCTCTATCTACCTCTTTCCAACCCATAAATGTTGTTTTAGGCCTCACAAACAGAAGAATACCACACACCTTTTTCTTTGACACTTCACCATTGTTCTTGTCTTCTCCAGCCTATAGAATTACCCATGCACAATGGTTTGTGCTTGAGGTCCAGGGAAAAGCTGCTGGACTCTATTTTTAGCTGTAAACCAGTGTTCCAGGTTCTGAACCAGGTCAAAATGCTCTGTTTAGGTCAAGGTTAAACGCCTGAGGGAGAAGGGCATCTGTTCCACGTAGCTAGATAAAGGGTATCAGCCAGTAGGTGACACCAGTGTGATGCTTTATATCGGATTATCTTGAATAAATCCTTTAACATCCACAGCTGGCTGTAGCCGAGTGTTTCCTAACTATAGCTGGTATACTTAGACTTTCCAAGACCGGCATAGAGAGTATCTGGTGAGGTAAGCTGACCTAGAACAATGGCAGATATTTAAAGGAGGGGAGGAAATCATGAAAATATAGAAGTGATCTCGTGGTGGGATTGTTCCAAGGGTGTTAACAACAAGATCCTATAGGGGGCAGGAGGTTTTAAGGATAGTAGAAGGACAGCCTGACTGTTTTACTGTTCTTTATCAGGTAGAATCAATGTGTACATAAATTCTGCAGCCTTTAATAGACAGATATGTTCACTTGATGCAATAATTACATCTGAACCTTTTGACAGTGCTCTGAAGCCCCAGAATTCTAAAAACCAACTCGCCATTTTCCACGAAGCCTGTAATATTTACCTGGAAAGGCTGATTGGAGGCACACAGCAGCAACTCGAAAAACCTTTTGGGAACTAATCATCAGTTCATTACACTCGCATTACAGAGCAAGACCGCTACAGTTCTCTGCAAGCTATTTATGTGTTCCGAATCCATTTTATCAGTCAGAGTAATATCACCTCGCCTTCTCTCTTTGTTTCTGCGTTGCTTTCTTCATGTTCCACCTTTCCTTCCTCTATCCACTTCCACAGCCCACCACCCTTTTCCTTCGATGCGGGACAATGGCTTTTATGACTACCTCGTGAATCAAGGGAGTGTGGGGGGTGGGATAGGGTGTGGGGGTGTAGCTGTGGATATGTTGGCTGTAGATCTCCAATCCTGATGGAAAGATCGAAGCACATGGGGGGAAGAGGACAAGAGAGGAGAAGAGGGATGGAGGGGTGGGTGGATGGTGACATGGGGCTGTCACACATTAATAAATGACCACCTGATATGGGCTTGTCAGGGCAGTAGGAGAGTTAGCACCTTGTCTGGATGGACAGCAGAGGTGGCAATTTGTCTTATTAGTGAGCTCGCCGGAATCTGGACCCAGATACTTAAAAGAGGATTTTGGATGGTGTACAGCCTCCCATGAAAAACCAGAGTGTACATTATCTGTCATACCTCAAATACTTCAAATGTACATATTATTGCAAAGAAAATGTGGTGTTGTCTGGCTCCTTTGTTTACTACTCGCCAATGTTCCTCAATGTTCCTCTTTTAAGTGGGTTGTAGCTACAGATTCTGTTACTTTTCCACTGTGTTGGATGTGTAGCATTTTTTGATGAATACCAAGGTGGTACCATGATTACAGATTGGTTACGTTTTGGCATGGAAACAACCTACAGTATGTAGGGTTGGGGAGAAAAAAAGATAGGAAAAATGAGACAAACTGCATGAAAACCTGAGCATTGGTGTGTGATGTTGAAGTCGGCAGTCTTTTGGTGTTTAGCCATAACTATCCTAACCACCTCCGGCTGCTGTTATTGCCTACTTAGCTACATCACTAGGCCCATTTCATGACTTTGGCTTGGTGTCTATCTGATATGCAAACATGCATGTTGAAAATAGACATTAGAAGCATACCCTGGGTGTTGACAATGGACGCCAAGACATCTTGGCCAAGTGGCAGCATGTGATGGCAAGGGGGTGAGAGTAGGAGTAACAGAACATACCATGGCAGCTAAAACATCAACATAGTCTTTCTAGAGCCAGTGTTTGATTAGTCCATTCTTAGCTACAGCACAAACAGCAGTGCATTTTGACAGACTCCATGCTAAAGGCTTTTATCCCAATGTTGACATCAAGTGCTCACATTAAGCTCCATTATGAATTTCTGCAGAACTGGCGACTTGTCCAGGGTGTACCACGCCTTCGCCCTTAAGTAGCTGGGATAGGCTCCATGCGACCCCCATGACCCTAGTGAGGATAAAACGGGTACAGGAAATGGATGGATGGAAGGAAGGAAGGAAGGAAGGAAGGAAGGAAGGAAGGAAGGAAGGAAGGAAGGAAGGAAGGAAGGAAGGAAGGAAGGAACAAAACAGTTTTTTGTTGTAAGTGGAGGCTTTGGTTGTTTTTTCCTCAAACATTCCCACTATTAATACTCTAAAGTCTGCATGTACAAAGTCTCTACATGTCATTATGTAACATGGCAGCATTTTCACATGCTTGAACCCTATGTTTTATGCAAAAAACATTGAGATTTGATTACAATTTAGGGAAAAAAACAAACACACCCGAATTTCCTGGCAAACAAAATGGGATCATGATGGGGCATTAGGTGTATCCATTCAAGCTCATTTAGCTGCCTTATCTGGCTGCTGATTGGTTAAGTAAATTAGCTGCCCCTCTCACTAAACACAGTCAGTGCAGAAAGCCAGGCAGAAAAAGACACATTCACGGAGACAGATTTGTTACTCTCTTTAAAGGAGAGTAGGAGAGATCTGTCCACAAAAATCACTACCCTTGTCCCTAATGGGGTCTAACAAATTGCCAAATCCAGCAAGATAGGTTAACCTTGAAAGTCTGTTTCAACACTTAGGCAATGTCTTTTTCTGCACCAATATTTTAAAAAAATGTCTCAGATGAAATATTCACACTGTTGTTGAAATACTGTTGTTTGGGAGCCTTGTAGAGCACTATATTATCAACGTTAGCAGGGCAATATACATGTGATATTAGTAATAAAACATGGAGTGCTTTAGTCATGCAGCCACTTGTGCTTTTATGTGTTTTGGTGTTCTCAAGGTGTTTGGTAACCACTGTGCAAAAGGAGGGCCCTTGTGTATCATCAAGGATGAAGCCATTTTGCAAAGACCACCCAAACACATGCTTGGTTGTAGCCTTGGCTGGACCACCGAGTGAACTGAAATTACATTGTGATTGGGACCGTTGGATTTGAAAGGGACAACCTCTTGCTACATTAATCAAGGGAAAAACATATTATACTAAACTGATTGGTTCAAGGAAATATAGTAACAGATATAGGGTCTCTCTTGAAGATATAGATATAGGCTGTAACCCATGAGTTTTATGTGTGGTATCAGAAGGAGGGCGTTAATATTCATGACTATTTTTACGTGACATCAAAGCACGCTGACAGGGCAGTCCATATGTTATTGAATAAAGAACAGCCTGTCCCTTTTTTCACCCACCATCAGTGAATGTAAAGCGCCCCCTGATAAATCGTCCATTGTGACGGGAACATGATTACATGAAGCCGCGGGTGTAGGCCGTTCAGTGGGCAGACGGAGCCCCATGTCACCTCTAAGAGGGCTTTGAATAAATGTCCCCGTCTCTACCAAGGCCTACTTCCTTAATCAGGGTGTCGGATGGTAATGATTAGCTTCCTGTGCATGTTTCTGAGCCGCCGGATAGTCCGCATAAGTCATACACAGTTAATAATCTGCCTGTGGGAGATAATACCTTTCTTTACCATCAGCTAATCCAGCCCTAATCTGAACCACATTGTTACTTTTCTCATATTAAATTTCATTTATTATGGCAAGTACTTTAGTGGAATCCACCCGTATTTCTCATTCAAGAAGAGGATGCAAGGTGATTGTATCTAAATCCCTCAACTAGGTTAAATAATACAGTCAGCCGGTGTCCCAGTGAGAAAGGCACTGGTGGGGCGTGTTGTCTTGGCTTGAGAGGGGGGGATTACTGCAGCATCATTTCATTCTGTGACTATATCCAAAACCTGGGTTACAAGCAGGGATAGGGATTAGAATTTATTATCTGTGCACAGGCATCTGTTAAGGGCACTGGTCCTTGAAAAGAAACATATTTTCACTATTAAGCTAATGCCTGATGAGCAGCCTGCCTTTGTGTTTGGCACACCGGCTTTATCTTTGATAGAGGGACTAGGTCAAGAGGGCTGTGTGTCCAGTAGTTTCTGAGTCAGATAGTTTGCAGTTATAGATGACAGCAAAATAATAACTCAAAAATAATGCTTTTATCTCTAGAATCAAAATTCAGTAAGATACTAAATTAAATACAGCTGCATTTTCTCAGGCTCTCTCTGTGGCAGCAAGAAACTTTACACTAGATTAAATTGAAAGCACTCAGTTTTTTATATATTTGTAATCATGTCCCTGAGTGAGTCTATATCCCTGCATCAGTTTACTATTTCATTTTTAATCAACACAAGTATCTAGTGTCTTCCATTGACATTCAAACTCATTAAATCCCTCTAACTCTCACTAATGAGGAAATCATACCACCGTATATTTTCCAGTTCTTTTTAAAAACCGGGGCTGTTTTTGTTTACATCCATTTATTCCTTTAATGCAGAGTATTCCTTTATGAAACATCATTGTCTTTGGATATGGCATTGAATTACTATGTGCATTTGTCAATAGCATTTTTCTTCATGCTCAGATGCACTTGAGGGAACACGGCATGCAGCGGCGTACTACTGAGACAAAGGAACGATGGGAGTTAACCTTGAAGTATTGATTTTCTGCCATTGTGTACGTGTACTATATATCCACAAGTATGAGCTTATTTCTCTGTCTTTTTTTTCTTCGTCTCGTCTTTTCATGCAGAAATACTGAACGGGGGTGTTTATGTTGACCAGAACCAGTTCCTGTGCCACGCGGACACCATCCACTGGCGGGACATCATCAAGAACCCTCAGGCTGAGCTCCTGGTGGTGCCGACTAACAATAGCAACCAATGTGAGTACTGAAAAAGGAGTGGATCTAGTGCCTCTGAATGAAAATCAAACATTTTTAGGCACAAGAAAAAAGAAGCAGAAGTCGTACCATGTGGCAGCATACTGTAAGAGTACAAACCCACCACATGCCCACCCTCCACTCTCCTACCAGCGCCAGTCCACCAGCCCTCTCTCTTTTTCACTCTGTTTGCCTGGCAGTCATTTGGAAGTGCAATCACATAGTGTTACATCAACGTGTGAACCTTTACATTGTTGAGGTATGAGAGCAGCTTTGCAGCAAAGCGCGTGGAGCCACTGTCTGCTATGCTTTTTTTTTTTTAATCTCATTGAATTTGACAGCTGGTTTGAAGCTACCCACTTGGCCTGATTCCCCCCCATCGCCACCCATCTTCCCCTTGTTCATAGTCCCTGCGGTCCCTTGGCTCCCTCTACTTTGGACATAACAGACGGCGCTATCCGGCGGACATTCAGTGTCAGAAGAACTGGCAGCTAAAGACAGACTCTGAAACTTTCCTGCACATCTCTGGACGAGCCCTTTGCTCATTTTGAGGGAGTGATAGTGAGGTCTTTCTTTAGGGCCTCTATTTCAAAACATGTCATGGTGAACAATAGGGACAGCTGTGGCACAAATAGCTGGCGAAGACATAGACAGTGGGGGAAGTGGGGGTGAGAGTGTATCTGACAAAAAGGCACCATGACCTTTTGTTGCAGTGAGCAAAACAAAATCTGCATTTAAGATGACTCGACCAGGAGTTGGACATCATTCAATGCAGCAGGTCTTAACAAAATTTGGAGATGACACTTTAAAGGACAATATGTGTAAAACATTGCTGTTTTGTTGATTAGATGGCACTGATGGAGGTGGAGGAGGGAAAGCAACGAAGTACAGAGGAGGTGGGCCAAAAAATGACAAGAGAACGCGTGGGTGTTGAGGTTGCCAAATGGGTGCTTTTGCCAGGCAGTAGTTAGTATTTAACATTAACAACCACACAGGGGGAGTGGTTGAAGGGGCTGGGTGACAATCTGCTGCACTATTCCACTTACTCTGTAATTAACCCATAGTCAATTAAGACTTGATGATGGGCCACTGGCAGATGAAGGTTGTGAGTGCTCTGTCAGGTCCCACTTTGCTTGTGCAAGTGCCTGACAGAAGGGAGTAGAAGCCTGTCTTTCATGCTTATGTTCTCAACAGGCCACAAGTCACTACGATGACTCTGGCTCTATTGTTGGATGAGTGGAGGAGATTCAACAGATCTGTCACTGTCACCACCGAGCCAACTTTTGAGGGTGTGCGTGAGTGGACGATGAGGTGTTTGGCATGTGAGGGGGTGGTGTTTGTATTGTTGGTGTCAGAACTGTGTCTGAAGTTTGTTGCGGGGTTGTCTAATTCACAGCGCCTGTGTTTGTTCTGCAGGCAGGCGCTGTCATCGCTCATGCAACGGCCGCTGCTGGGGCCATCAGGAGGACCAGTGTCAGACATGTGAGTATCCACATGAACACACATAAAGTACACTGATGTTAACCTGAACTCTGTGTGTTGAATCGTCTTGTCTGGAACCATCTCTTCCAAGAAACCTTCAAGGTGAATCCCAACTTATTTTATTAAGTTTTTTTTTTTTTTTTTTCTTTTTTCAGTCACAGGTTACATGTACTGTATACAACACACCTTTGTATATGAAAAGATATGAAGTCAGACACCACAGTGACAGTAATATATAAAAGCAAAATAAAATCGCCTCAACAAAGAACCAAACAGACAACAAACAAACAATACCTTGACATTAAAGGATACGATTACACGGTCCTATGTAGGTCAATTGTGTAAACATGGTCCTTCTCAGCGTTTAAGGTGCCTCATTACGCGCATAATCCCTGGCTCCTATATGTTCAGGAATAAACCAGGTTCAGCAGGGGAACAGCCACATACGTGAATACAAATGATAAAATTAATCAATCAGGGATAGCAGGGAAATTCTAACATGAAAGAAAAGGGATCCACTTTAGTCTTGGAGACCTGAAGTGTGTATCATATCTTCTCTAGATGTATGCAATTGAGGATGGGTTTGAGCCAAACAACATGGGATGGAGGAATTGGAGATTTCCATTCAAGTAAAATCAAGTGTCTTGCTAACAGGGTGGCAAATGCAGTTTTCAAGGTGAAATTTGTAAGACTGGGGTTGTGTAAAATCTGATTTTAGGTTTAGATAATAAAAGGAAGATCATAATACAACACATGAGTTTAGTTTATCTAGAATCATCACCAATTTTTCTGACATTTCATATTATATCCTGAGCAAATAAAATGACTGTATTTAGATTGAGAGTCTCAATGCACATTTTTAAGATGATATGGAACAATACAATCAATACATTGAAATAAAACAGGTAAAATGCAGTTTGTCAGCTTTTCAGCAACATCATGTGTGTTTTTTTTTTTACATTCAAACACTGTCATCTTCAGCAACATGAATTCATCAATAAAAACATTCTTTCAATAGTCTATATTTTAATTTAATAACCTTTGAATTTACTCTGGGCTTTTATGAATATTGACCTGATCATGAATTGATTATATTTAGATATTATTTCGATATTTAGTCACATATAGGCCTCCAAGTTTTACACAAAAATAAATGAATAAAACAATAATTTTGAACAAAATAAAGCTAAGAATCTTTTTTTTTTTAAACACCCAGCAGAACTGCTTGTAAGTCAGCAAAAATTAATCCATTCAAAAAATGAATACAAAGTGACAAATGGAAAAAGGAGTATTGTGCATTTTCCACAAATTTCAGTGAAATTCAGCTAGAACAGAGCCACAGTAAAACCATATTGGCATAGTAAGATAGTAATAGTTATAGTAAGGGACATACTGCAGCATAAAGAATAAACTCCTATGTGTTTTGTATTGTATGTAATATTTGAGCTTTAAAATATTCAAATATGACCCAAAAGTATCATCAGTGTAGAATAAAAAAGCTCTGTAGTTATGTCAAAGATACCAGTGTATTGGGTCATTGTAGAGAGATGAACTGAATAAATGTATAATGGTCTGAAGGCCTTTGATAAAAGTGCCGGAAAGACACGAGAACCACTAAGAAATAACTTTTAGAGTAGTTATTAGAAAGTGACAAAGATCAAAGCTAGTTAGCTAGCACTGTTGTTTTCACCACTGGACACATGTATTAGCTGCTAATAAACTACTCACAGCTGCTTAGACGAACAGCTAATTACAGCAGAGTGTTGCTCCAGCAGATGAAAAAGCAGAGCTATTTCATATTCGAGGACAAACTGGACACTGCACTGACCCTTTTTCTTTCAAAGATACTTCAACAGTGTTAGCTACATCGTGCTATAGTCCGGCTAAGGAGGCTAAGTTAGCTGATTAGCATGCTAACTGCGGTAGGTTAGCTCGCCATCTGTGCAACACAAGGTATATGGCCATCTTCAGTATAACGTTAAAACTGTTATTTCCATATGCTAATGATAATTTTAGTGATTTTCTTTTCATACTGAATATAAATATTGTGTTAGACTAATTCTTCCTCTTAGGCAATGCCCATGAAATGCTTTCAACACCGGTAACCATACGTTTAGCTTAGCCTCCTAGCTAAACCAAACTAAATTCTTGCACTTGTAGTCGGTTTCCTGCTAAATTAATCATAGTATAAAAAAATACTGTTAATTTGTTAAAGCAAAGTTTCTAGTGTGTAAAAAGCAAATGTTGTGCTAAATGAGAGCTGGAAGCTTAAGACTGTACAAAATCAGACAGACAGACAGAGCATTTTTGTCTTTGTTGAATACTAATTCTTCGTGGAATAGTACAACTCCTTTAAATCCAGAATAAATTGCTGAATGATGGGGGGAAATGAGGATACAGCCTGTGAATAATCTGCTTTAATCTCTCCTGACATAAATTTGTTATTAGTTTCTGGGCTCTGTGTGGACTTAGGTGCACACATATCCTGTTTTCAATTTGCTATTCTTATTTTATTTTATCAAAAGGCCAAAATCAGAGTCAGCACCAGAGGAGATTATTTAGTTTAGAGAAATACGATAAAAAATAAATGTCAAAAAATGGATTTGGTAAATATTTAACTTGTATGTAACCGACGCAGGACTGGAATATTAATGTGAAAGTGAGACACCACAGAGAGACATAAAGTGGAACTGGAGAAATGTTGGTTCTCTGTTTAATTACAGCCTGTTCTACTCATGTCGTACAGACCTAAAGAGGTTCTGGCCTGTTTTTCTCACAGTCTAATAGACTACAGAGCCTTGTTTTTTTGTTTTGTTTTGTTTCTTTTCTTTTTTTTTCTTCACTCTGCATCATTATGTTCCCAACACAGCAGAGAGTGAGCACAGCAGTTTTTAATGCCTCGGCTTGGAGCTCCTGCTGACTCGCTGGCTGGTAGATCTTCTACTATACCAATAATGTGTGGGAGGCTGTTCTTTAGCACAAGTACAGTTGCAACTGAAAAATAGGTACATACTGCATCCAAGAGATGTGGGTCTCGTAGCGTATTAATGCGACTTCCTTGAAAGCAGGTTTGCAGTGAAACCCAAGAAAAATAGCTGATCATTTTTACTTGTTGGCATAGTAACGAATGAAGCCAGCTTTTTGGGGAATTATCAGCACAGTTGGAAGGTTTCTTTGGGCAATTAGTCCACTTGGCTGATTAGATGAACACAAATATAGTGGATAATGGGTTCTACTCTTGCACTTGAAATCCAAAAGAAAAAAAAATATAAAAGTACCTGCGAACACATTTTCTCTGAAGCAGTCAGAGGTGAAGTTCAAGTTCAAGGGCAGCTGTTGACTGAAGGAGGTCTTGTGTATTTTAAAGCACTTGTTTGACCTTTCGGTTGCTGAGGACCCTAATTTGTCTCTGCCTGAATTCTACATCAGAGCATGTTTGCACTTGTTTTCTATGCGCATATCAGACCTTTTAAAATTCACCATTTCTCCGCTTCCTTGGCAGTGACAAAGACGGTGTGTGCAGAGCAGTGTGACGGTCGATGCTTTGGGCCTTACGTCAGCGACTGCTGCCACCGCGAATGCGCCGGCGGCTGCTCGGGCCCCAAGGACACAGACTGCTTCGTAAGTCGCACAGCCCATGCACCCGCCTCCCCTTCCTAGCACTCCCTTGTGCTCCCCTTCATTCTCTTTCTTTTAATGCTTGGAACATTTGGCTTCTTTTTCTCTCATTTCCTCGTCACACACACTGTCTGGGAATCACTAGTTACATAGAGCGGCAGTGCTTCATTTGTCAATTAGGAGATCATGGAGCATAAATAGTGTGTTGTACCAGTGGATTAGAGGAAAGAAAAAAGCCACAGACAGCTTAAAAAAGCCACAGTGGCAGGAGAACATTGGACAGTTTGGTACTAAAACTAAACAAAAGTGTCACGACAAGCAAAGTGGTATTTATTGTTAATAATCAGCTACCTGTGCTACTGAATCCCCCACTGGTTTGAAAAAAATTCATCCAATTTGATTGTCTTTTTCTCATTTCATCAGTTCCTCGCTTGTAGCTGAAGTAAAAATCACAACAATATTAGTTCACATGATTAGCACAACACTCCCCATAGTTCAGGACATGATCTGACACAGTAGTGACTCCCTCTGTCTGTTTTTAACCAGACATAAAATGAATCCAAAACAGATAAAGCAAATTACAAGTACACTACCTTCAATGGGAAATACAATAAAATAATGACAGAACAGATAAAAAGGGTTTATATTTAGCACTGTGGAATATTCAGGTCCTGTGATAAGTTGTTGTGCTTGTCATTGTTTGCGCTGTAATCAAAAGCTTAATTAGGCTCAATACGAAAGTGCAAGACTTTTTTGGTCAGACTATGTATAAAAACACTTCAACCTAAAATTGGATTTCATGGAAGTATTTAGATTATCTATTGCATGTTTCCCAATGTCAAATAAGAATATAAATCTGACACCTGTTACATTTTCAAACCCTCTCAGCTACTCGAACCCACTCCAACCCTGCTTCCCTCACCGTCCTCTACTGCACGTGTTCACATCTTTTGTATAACATCTGTTTGTCATCCTCCCTGTCCAAAAAAATTATCCACTTTGTTTACCGGCTGATGAATTGTTTGTCATTTTACGGGGCTGTAAAACTCTGCAGCGGCAGCGCTCTTCAAAGAACAAATTGGTGATTCAGTGTTCCAATTAATATCCCTTTTATCACCTCAAGTATTTCCTGTTTCCCTGCATGCGACACATGCGGCAGATGATATTGTAGTTGTAATTCACAGAAAGCCTCATCCAATTCAATTACTGCTGTTTCAGCCTGTGGCCACAGACGACAAAACACTTAAAAGGTTTATGGGAAAACATTTCACCATTTACATCATGGCTATGGATCAATGGCTCCAATTTTTCTCCCATTTGCTTTTCAAAGAGCCACAAGACGGCTGCATGTCCTGATCCGATGTAAAAATGAAATGCTGCCGTAATACCAGCCCACTCACAGTGACTTATGTGACAAAATCACAGCCTCCTCCCTGCCCACCTCACCTCTCTGTATCCCTGCGTACACCCCCGATGGGACTCCTGTCTGCTATCTCCTGCCTCCAGCTGACACTAAGTGCGCTTTCTACAGGCTTGCACCAATTTCAACGACAGCGGAGCATGCGTGACCCAGTGCCCTCAGCCATTTGTGTACAACCCCACATCCTTTCAGCTGGAGCACAACCCCCGGGCCAAATACACCTACGGGGCCTTCTGCGTCAAGAAATGCCCACGTAAGTCAGCCATAAAGCCCTTATCCTCCATCTATCCTGAAATGAGACGTTTATTTTCCGTCGAGATGAATTACTCAATCATAAATAAGTTGTGTTTTTTCAGTCGACTAGTCGCAACACCATCTGGTTGAGCTTCTGGCAGCTGAAAAAAAAAAGAAAAGACGCAAATCTTGATTCTCTCCTAACAGCAAACAGACCTTCAAAGTCAAATCAGATCAACAGATTGCATGTTAAAGTCTCACTGATGATGAAATGAACAAACACCACCCTCACTTTTTCCATCATTGATTCAAAGTACTAATTTTACTCATTACTATTCCTGGGCTATAAAACCACAGACCATTAGTTTTGATTATTACATGTGCATTATTTAAAAACAATCAATTTCTCACCATTAGAGGCTTCCTTCCTGGAAATTGCTGCGTGAGAAAGCTTTGATATGTGTAATGAGTTCATGTAATCATAGTCCCTGGGGAAAAAAAGAAAATATGGACTCGTGTGTGACATGCAAGTTCTAACACCATTTTGATGTCGTCTTACAGATAACTTTGTGGTGGATCACAGCTCCTGTGTCAGAGCATGTCCCAGCAACAAGATGGAAGTGGAGGAGAATCGCATCAAGATGTGCATCCCTTGCACAGACATCTGCCCCAAAGGTAAACCCACTTCTTCAAGAACACAGTCAAACGGTCACAAATGAACGTGTCCTTCTGCCAAACTTCCTTATTCTTCAAATGCGGTCTAGGTTTCAGAGGAGCTCTTTTTTCTTCACATTTTTGTGGTCAGCAACAACAAATGTTGAAATGAAAAAACTCTTGATTAGGCTTTTATTTATTACTGCTCTTAAGGTTAAGGCTGAATCCAAATTCACCCCTTGGCCCTACCCTGACATTTTGCGCGTTCATGTGAAGGGGTAGTGTTTTCCTAATTCTCGATTAGACAGAGGGGAAGGGTTAAGGCGAAGGGCTGTATACCCCACGAAACGGAGATTTTCCAGGACCACTCTATGAACGAAGGGGTAGGAGGAGTTTCATATAAGTCTGTTCGGATCATTGTTAAGACGGAAAAAAACACAGCCAAAATGTGCAGCAATGAGTAAAGAAATGCACAAATGTAAGTACTTTTTTTGTAAACAACTTAATAATTTCATTGACCATTTAATGCTGTTTCAGTGTGTTATAGATCACATTTCTGCGGTTTATAGTTGATAGCTGTAAAAAGATGAGCAAAGCCCATGGAACAGAGATGGTTCCAGCTACTGACAGCATGGGGAATACTTCAGGAAAAAAGGTTTTCACATCTGACTGCTGATGGCCTAACAGTTTGCGAAGGGTTGTCCCATTTCATATGAGAATATTTCGACCCCTACCCCTTACAGCTCTATTTCAAGGGGTAGTGCCAAGTGCAAGGGCCAAGGGGTAGGGGTAAGGGTTAGGGCGAAGGGATGAATTGGGATTGGACCTAAGACTAATAGATATAAAAACAAGCTGATGAGAGGTATTCACTGCTGTACATCTTTCAACACAGAAAAGCAGCAGGGAGAGACATTCTGTTTATCTCAGTAATAATAAATATACACCTTACAGCTGAAGCAAAAATATTTAGAGAAAACGTATAGATTTTTTTGTTTTACAAAGGCATGAAGGGCAAGTCCATCATAAATGCTCTGTCGGTTTGTCTCAAAGAAAAGCGCATTTTCATTTGTGGATTTAGAAATGAAACTGCAGCTTCTTTCTTGTAAATTCTTCTTCAGAAAACATGGTCAGACACATTTATAAATCATATGATTTTGCTTTATCATAATTCATTGTGTCTGAATCATGCATCAATAACAGCCTAAGTTTACACACATTTCCATATGGCAAGGACAGAAACATAGAAATACATGGAAACATGGCAGAGTCAGTATTTCAGGAACCCTTCTCAAAGTTTAACACACTCAAGTTTTATTGAGAGCCAGCCTGTGAAGGGAATGTAAAGAGATGGTGACACTACCAAACCTTAAACATGTGCAATGTGATTGCATTGAGTTGTTTTTGTGATTGAATGTGTTCAATTGTGAATGCAGAATTGTGTAGCACTGTTGTCCAAAATACATTTCCCATATGGACAATGGAGTTTATCCGGATCTTGAGAAATACAGCGAAAAAGAGAAACATGAATGTGGACCAGAGTTATCGCCTAAACTAAGAAGGACAAAATAAGGGGTTTTTTTGCATATTCATGGGGGAACTTGAGTGGGATTTTCATTTTATTGCCATCTGCAGCTTCTCCACAAGATTCCACTAAATATCACACCCTAAACTTTGAAGATTAATTGATGAAAATCTAACATGATATAAAGTCATGTTGGGTCGAACCTAATCCATATCCTAATTTTGGCACATTTTTCATTTTTTCACAGGTTTTTCAGTGGCTTATCCTGCCAGCACATGCCCGGCTTTGATTAAACTCGGATTGATGATATATTTTATTTCCCATTGGCTCAGGGATTGCCTGCATCATTCATTAGCGATGACTGTTACCTTGTGAGATTGTCAAATTAGACTTGTAAAGAGGCGCACTGACAAAAGGCACATTTTCTTTTCCTCTACACCCTGACAGAGCTGTCAGACAGCGTATAATGTAGGGGTTATACTCAAAAGGCTGAAAATCAGCTTTGATAAAGATAGTTTACCCATCCCCACCCCCGCCTCCCACTCTTCCTGGCTCTGCATTTACTGTATGTAGAAGAGCTTATGCAGTTAAACCATTTTAATCTAATAGCTATATGCTAACAGTGATGATACTGGATCAACAGTAGCCCACAGGAATTACTTTAAAAGCTTTAAAGAAAATGCAATTTATTTACAAGCTCCACTTCTTTATATTGCATGTACTTACAGCTGAGTCTAATGTATCCCCAAAAATATTACCTTCTTAAATTTCAGTGTAAAGCCATGAAATACCACCTCCTTTAATATCCATATTCTTGTCTAAATTGTGAACTCAGCAAGATACATAAACTCTGTGCCACATTTAATAAACACAATAGAGGCCACTTACAGTGATCACAACTGTCCGGGTCAGATTGATCTTTATAATTTAAGTAAATATATAGAAATTTGCTTTCGGTAGTTGTTCTACTGCAGACGTATGTTGTAACTGTGAAATATGTGAAAGGATATGCCATAAATGGAGCATTATTCAGATTGTTGCCTCCCTGTATAGGCTGTAGTTATCTGTTGTTTTTCATGAAGAATTAATGAAAATTAACAACAGTGAACTGTTTGGTGGCTATTGGCGAATAATTTACGTAACATCATGTAGGAGTAATTTTGTACCAAGCTTTTTGATCCATCTCAGCTGTTTCCACTGTATTCTTGGGGCAAGGGGAGTGTTTATTTTAATGGATGATCTGCTTCTGCTCATATCCCTGTGGGCCTGTTGCAAAGCAAAGGATAAATATGACAAATGTGGCATGAATGAAAGTCACGTATGATCCCACAACAGCATGTTAATTAACACAAAGTGGTCCCTTAACTAGAAACTGCTCATATACCTGCTCAGTGATTAAGAGTCATTGTGCTTCAGCGTGTCAGCTAAACGCCTGAAATATCTAATGTGAAGTTAAACAGCATCGCTTCACTTCAATCCCAAAGATTAGCCTCTTCATCTTATTGTTCCCACATGGTAACTCATCTGCCCCTTCGCTTTAGCAGGAAGGCAACAGTGTTTTCCTCAAGCCCCATGTATACAGGGCTGCGGCATCCATTGATTGGCTAATCTCCTGATTACATCGTCACGCAGCGGGGTGGGGTTAATGAGGGATAGCCCAAGGAACTGTGGGAAATGATAACAAATTAACATTTCAGATATGGAATTGGCTGGTATAAATCACTATCAAAAACTGGTTACACCACTTAATGCCAGCCTTATTCATCATCCCCTCTGCCTGTGTCAGAAATACTTGGCTCACACAAGACTGCAAGTGTAATTAATGCAGATGTAATGAATTCATTATATGGAGGAATTGGCTGCAGATTGGCCTAGGCTTTCATCAAAAGAACTCCAATGCATGGAGACGGGCCACGGCCTTGCCTGTGCACCAAATTAGCAACTGCATAAAGAAGAATAGGGGTGTATGTGAAGTATATAAAGAATCAAAGTGACAAATAGCTTATAACTTTCAGACGAGGTCTCCAACATATAGCAGGGTTGTACGTATCAAAAGCAACTTAAATGTAAATTGCGCTGAATAATGTATTTATGTAGGTGCTGAGAATGTTTTTGTTTTTTCCCCTCAGTGTGTGATGGCATAGGGACAGGCAGCCTGCAGGCAGCTCAAACAGTGGACGCCAGTAATATTGACAAATTTGTCAATTGCACCAAAATCAACGGCAACCTCATTTTCCTGATCACTGGCATCAAAGGGTAAGTGACACACAATGCTTTATACATTTTTGAGACCCAAGTCACACATTCACATTTATGCCTCTGTGTTCTTTGGCTGATATTTAAAGGAGAATTCCGGCCATTTTACAAACATAGCACATCTGCTTGAGGTCAAAGAAAGTTGGCCAAAGGGAAAACTGTGAGAAATTTTCATGCGGGCTGCGCAAAGTTGGTCTCTTCCGCTGTTTTCCTCAAAAGCGGGCGTTACTGGGCAAGCTTTAAACCCTCTGTCAAAGTCTGAACTGCTATCAAAATGC
>JAQQZY010000013.1:17415882-17427317 GCA_030068375.1 Ostorhinchus rueppellii | reverse complement strand
ATATATATATATATACACATTAATTATCTATTTATTACATTACTGTGTGATGAGCACCATTTGGCTGTTATGTGGGATTTTTCTCATGACCACAGAGAAATTGTGCAAAATTTGATGTTTGTTGTGCTCATATATATGTTTGTTGAATTTTCAGGTGTGTGGACATTAGTGGAGTGCTTATGTTTTTCACAGCATTTACTTTCCAACATGTGACACAAATATCTGTCCTTTTGAAAGCACATATTGACAAAACGACAACCATTTACTGAGTATTTAAATGAAGTTTGCAGAATAATTAGTGCTTGTATATAAACAGGACTTTTTTGATCATATGCATCTTCACAACAAAAGACTGATTTCAGCTAAAATAGATGAAACAAAGCATATAAAAGGAAAAAACAATCCCTTTGTGTATACATTAGGACATTTCACAGATGACAACAGAGACTAAAAAGGGGAACTGGACTCTAGAGAACACTTATCTTAGTAATTTGAGTTCTGTCTCTGTTGCCCTGTTTAAAGATTTTCAGTATATTTTGAGAATCTTTATTCAAGTTAGGATTAATGAAATCACATTTCATCATAATCTTAGATTAATATGACAGGATGAGCTGTAGGAATGTCCTTCTGAGACCTGCTAGACATTCTAATTTTTCACTTTTACTTGGAATAATGAATTAAAATCAGTATTTTCCCCTCAGTCTTTTCCCCCCGTTCCCTTTCTTTAGTTTCACCATCTCTCTTTCTTCTTCACTGTCCTTTCTTGTCTCCTTTTCACACCTTATTTGAACATTTCTGTTTCATCCCTCATTCTCTGTTCACTTTGCTTTCTTTTTCATCCCCATCATGCTCTTTTTCTCTCCTCTGTTTCGAATAACCCCCCCACTCTCCCCTCTCTTCCCACAGTGGCAGTGGTATTTCCCTGCTGATCCTCAAGCAGCGCTGGATCTCCTCCCTTCAGTTCCAGTCTCTGGACGAGATCAGTGCCGGCAACGTTTACATCTTCAACAACAGCCGCCTGTGCTTTTACAACACGGTCAACTGGACCTCGCTGTTCAGGACGCCCAACCAGAAGGTCCTCATTCGCAACAACAGGGACCCAAAGGAATGCAGTGAGTAGTGGTGGTGTGAAGGAATGAAATTTTAGTTTAGTTTATTTCAGACACAAATATAATAAAAACACAGGGTAATAATAATAATGGAAGAAAATAAACCAAAAACAAAATGATGAAAAACAACAAAATTCAACAGTGGCTTCGTAAAATTATGAGAACAATGAGAATGAACCGCTGTAAATCTCCGTTAATGGAAGCAGCACCTGCCATGTCTTTAAATTCATCTGATGTAATTTGAAGTTTTCTCACTGAAAATTATATCAGCAGATGTTTGACAGTTTACCCCCAAGAGGAACAAATCAGTAAATTAAAATCCCTGCCTGTTTGGAATCAATTCATGCAATTTAGCAATTTAGATTTGTTTGCCATTTTCAACTTTCTATATTGGAAAAATGGACATATTGACACCTGTAAGCCAGCATGGAAGCCTTCATCTACCACAGGAAAGTCCACACGTGCACACCCTCACATGGAAACAGTGGTAACCAAACCCCCATTAATGCACCTGTTCTCTCGTCTCCTCCATTATAAGCCTTCTAATTAATTCCAACCTTAGATTCCCTACATATCTCTGTAAATCCTGCTCCAGCATGAAACGCCTGGAGTCCACATGTGGCTTACGTTGCACGTGTTGGAGACTATCCGAAGAACTAAGGGTTTTCACTTTAGTTTCTGTGCGTGAGTAGGTTTAAATAAAAGTCGTCCTTACATTAGCAGAAAATGCAATGCAACAAGTACAGAGGAAACAAAAATAACACCACAGACAGTCATTTTCTGTTATTATTGGTCATATATTCCACCAGAAATTATGAGCTTGATCATGCTTGCTACATTTTTGCAACGTGTCTGGGGAAATGTCACAAAGCACTTTATTCAAGCACTTTGTTATGTAGTATAAGGACCAGATTTGATGGACTTGAGTCTTTCTTTTTATGCAGCATTATCTGTCTACTGCAGTGCATCTCATCATCATATATTGTACTTTTTACTCCATTACTTTAGTGATTGCTTTAGCTCCCAGATCATTGGTTATCCTCAGCTTCCTGTCCAATGCAAATCATGTATTTTCAAATGTGTTAACTTTCAATGTTTGTTGTAATTAGCTAGAAAATGCATCATCACAAAGCTAAACACAATCCTGTTTCTTCTGAGCTCATTAAAATGTGACTTTTTAGCGATGATCGGTTTTCACAGGATGGCAAGACAGCAAGCATACAATGGTCTTCTGGGAAATTATATGTTGCTACAGATTAAACTCTCCAGAATTAGACCACAACCATTCAGTAAACATTGTCATATTTTAAGTACATTTTACTGATATATAGCTTAATACATGTTTTAAAGTAGGACTTTTAATGATAGATTATTTTCGCAGTGTACCTACCATGAGAACTGTTTCTAAAGTTTTAAAGTAAACAATCAGAATACTTCTTTGACCATTAGTGTTGTGAAGATCATTGTGGGAAAGATACCAGAGAGACACACACACAGGCTGTGGTAGTTTTTCTTCGTCCTGCCAGGCTGTGGTTGATATCATTAGCTCGTTAATGAGTGTGGTATGTGTGTGTGTTAGAGATGGATCGATGAAGCCTTACACGGGCCTCTTCATTAGACTCAATCCCGTCTACCATTGACTGTCTGGATGTTGACAAAGGGTTAGGCCCCCACCACGTAACACTCCTGGGGATGTGAGTGTCACTCATTGGTTGGAGCCCACGTTGAACAGCATTGATTGTTGTGGTTCGACGGGAAAAGGGGGCTTAAGGTTCTAGTTGGGGGTTCTTTAATGGCAAAGGTGCAGGGAATACCAATGCCCAGTCACAACGAAGGGCAGCCTTTGGTGACAGGAGTTCCCACACAAATGTGCATGTAGACATGCGGGGAAATGCACCCACAAGTACAGAAAATCACTTGAGTCTCAAGTGGGAATATACCAAGTCAACTCAGACTCATGATTCATATACATGCAGCAGTAAGAAAACACATACATTAAATCATATTACATCAGCAGTGCATAATTAGACAGTCCATATATGTCCTATTTATTATATTTAAGGATTCTATATCATGTTGCACATAAACAGGGACTACACAAAGCCACGAGCACAGATCCACGGCCACAAAGATAACACAAGACACACTTCCTGTCTCCAGAGCGGATGCTTTCAAGAAGGTCTTAGAATGCCATGTGAAGAGCTTAAAGCGGTTTACTGTAATATTTTTATTTTTCGCCTATTAATATACTTAAAGCAGCATATGACTTTCGTCGTAATTTTTTTTTTTCCAAATTTGTAAAACCTCCGTAATAGCCTAACAATCACTAATGCATTAGTCTTTCCATGCTTACACACCTCAATCACTTCCTTCATGGTGAACAACTTGGAACATGACTCCATCATAAACACAGTCCACTTGTTTACGTAACAAACTGAAACATCACTGAGGCCTTTTTGGAAATTTTGTGATCAAGTGCATTGTGGGAATAGGAATTCCACACAGCAGCAATTTGTCTGTCTCTTTATGAAGACTGAACCCAAATGTGGCCTGAACCTCCATCCATCTTCTATACTCGTTCTTTAAAACAAGCCTGGTGGACTGTGTAATTTTATGTTGCAGAGATCTGGCTCATTTTCTCTGAATCAGTGAAAAACCACTTTCGCTTGGTTGCCATTCCCACAATGCACTTTGCTACAAAATTTCCTAAAGGCCTGAGTAATGTTTTGGTTCATTATGTAAACAAGCGGACTGTGTTTGTGTTGGAGTCATCTTTGAAATTATTCATCGTGAGGGAAGTGATTCAGGTGCGTGAACACAGAAAGACTAATGGATTACTGATAATTAGGCTATTACTAAGGTTATACATATCTGAAAAAAAATGTGATGAAAGTCATACACTGCTTAAGTTTATTAATAGGCTAAATAGAATAATATTACAGTACATCATGCATTTTCCTGGAAACTGGAAGTGCAGAGACATAGACAGACCTCAAACAATAAAGTACATTTTCTCTTGATTTATTGATCTGAAAAATGCCAGAAGTGTTTTGAAAGACGGTGTGAGTTGTGAAAAATGGGTCCTAAATTTACTTCAGTAACTGTGGGGTGAAAGAATCGGGTTGTATGTCTTGCGCTGGCATGAATAGACACTCAGGACCTGCTGTTATTCTTCTAAAGAAGTAGGACGGTAGTAAAACCCCATGACAAAGATACTGGGAATTACTCTTGACTGTGCAGTTTTTTACCTGAACTTTCTCTGCTACTAGTGCTCAATCTTCTTTTGGAGTCAGATCTGACCATATTTGGGCAACAGCGTGGAACCGAGGTGTAAGGGGCTGAACCTAGCACAGCTACAAAGAAGGTGTTTGGTAAAATGTCCCCAAATAATTTCTGATAATTATATTAACACACAGAGTTACGTCTCATAACAGTAATGTCAACCCAATGTAAAGTGTAAACACACTAATTAGCTGGCTGGTTGACTCGTACACTATGCCCAATTATTGCACATCAGCTTAGGCTAATGTAGCTACTATAAGTGACCAAGTAACAGCTAGTTTTCTAATTAAGACATCTGCATGAAAAAACACTGGACATTGTGATGTAGCCTTTAAATAGAACTCCAGGGAACTCAAAATACTTAGTTTATAAGCAGTAAGTTGTGAGAACGTCTACTGGCTGTAGAGGTTAATGACTGAAAAACCCAAGCAACAGAATATAGGAAATGTAACTGCAAAATAAATAAAGAAAACCAGATATAATATAAAAGACAATCTCTGTCACAGTTAAACTGCAATATATAAACTTTAAAAAAACAAAATTGGATAATGTCTAGAGCCATATGAGCCTAACATGTCAGGAAGTTGTTGTAACATGATTTGAGACATGCACTTTTAAAGCATTTTTCCAAATCTAAAAGTGCAAAGAAGAGCTCAAAACAAAAAAGGCTGAAAGTATGATATGTTATAATGCCAAAAATGTAAAATGAACGACTACACTAAAGGTACTGTATGATGAAAACATGCTTTAACCTGCTTTAAATAGAAGCAGTGAACATATGAAAGTTCTAACTAAGCACTGTTTTGCAAAAGAACCAGCAGTCTATTCATTAGAGGGTCTAAATAAAGTGGTTGTGTGTTTACTGATAACACTTATTTACTTTTGTATCGTTACAGTTCAGCAGCGTATGGTGTGCGACCGAATGTGTTCAGACGATGGCTGCTGGGGCCCAGGGCCAGACCAGTGTCTTTCCTGCAGATATTTCCGACGGGGCCGCACCTGCGTGGAATCCTGCAACCTCTTCGACGGGTGAGTTTTACAAACACCAGCTTAGGTTTTCCATTTACTTCCCAAATGAGAACACTGGGGTCGGATTTACTGTGATTGTGTAAAACTGGCCGGAAAATGAGCATTTTCCTAAATGCCAGATCATTACAGCATCTTGAGACTGCATTCATTCGCTTGCAAGCAGCCATACATGACAGGCAGAGGAAATAAAATCAATTTAAACAGCTTTGATGCATGAGAATGATGTCAAAGCATCCTCAAGGGCTGTGGAGGAGGAGAATCTAATTGCTGATTGGCACAAATGCAATGAGATGAACCAATAAAGAAATTCACTCAGACACGCTTAGCATGAGCAGCTGAAAGGGTGTTTACATCGTCCTGAATCAATTTTTGAGGTATTATATTTTAGTTTGTCTTCCATATTAGGTCTGACACACATAAGGGTTTATTTTGAGAAATGATTGACACTTGTGCCAAAGACCCTTAGAGGATCCTCAGTCCACCAGTGTCGTTTTCACTGAGAATAATTACATTCAAGCCGTTGCTTCATCCTCTGTCATAAAGATCAGTACCAGCTCACCTGGGGAGAAACACGTCTTTGTATCTGTAGTTTCCAGCCTTTTGTGCGACTCCTGAATGAACACAGCAAATGTTGTGAATCACAATTCTTGAAAGCATCCACCTAAAATAAGACTGTACCGGCAGCGCCTGCCACAAGATAAATACGACTTTTCTTACAAGCAGTGATGTCAAGTCAGTGTTTTTCCCAAGGGAGTGGAAGAGAGATAGCATGCATGTGTGCGCGAGCGAGCAACCCTCGGTCATGTTGACTTGTTGCCGGTCCTTCTTCCCGGCACCGTAAGTGGGAGGGAGTCTTTGAAGTTGCCGGGAAAAACAGCTCACAGCGAAGGCTTTGATGGCTGGTGAAGGAAAGGCGGCGCGTGGCAGGGGTGCAGCTGAAGCACACTTGTTTCTTACAATATACTGTAAATACAGTCAGACGCTGTGATGCGCTGAGTTGCAGTCGGCAGGCCTGCTTCTCGCTTTGTGTCATGCTGTAGAATCTAAATGTCCATAACCTCAGGGTTTAGCTGGGGGGATAGTTTGCCACCTGTCCAGCACTATTGTCAGGAAGATTTATTCTTGGCACATGAAAGGCAACTTTTAAGAGATGGAAGCCTTGGGTAGCCCTTGGATATTCCTTTTTACCCACATTCCAAATAAAACAATTGCAGTACTTACCGCTGTCTGGAAAAAAAAATAGTGTAGCTAGTGTTGTTTACTTGTTTCCTGCAATGCATTATGTAACAGCTCAACAAAATATAATCCATATTCACGCCATCTTGTCCTAATAAACAGCCTAAATGTAATATGTCATGCATTGCCACACATTGTGTAGTACCAGCCTGAATGCAGCCTATAATACATTCTGCTGGTGTCTTATAGTGATGGTACTGAATTGGCTTCTTATCAAGAATGTTTGTTTTGTTTTTGCATATTTGGTTGATAGTGTGAGGAAGGAACTAAACTTATGGGAGAAAATCCATTGTCTTTGGAGCTGGAGTACTTTAAAATGGTAAAACAAAAGTTTCCAGTCATGTGTAGATCATACAATGTTAATCATATGAATCTT
This sequence comes from Ostorhinchus rueppellii, assembly GCA_030068375.1. Classification (NCBI taxonomy): domain Eukaryota; kingdom Metazoa; phylum Chordata; class Actinopteri; order Kurtiformes; family Apogonidae; genus Ostorhinchus; species Ostorhinchus rueppellii. The sequence continues at coordinate 17,420,285 of JAQQZY010000013.1, read as the reverse complement.
GAACTGTTACTGGTTAATGTCTTTGTCTTGTTGGAATGTTAAGCTTTGCTTTTCGGTGCAGAAAGGAAAGCCTATTTGTTCCGACTGTACTCTGTTCATACTTGAATGTACTGTATCAGTCTGTATGTATCTGTAATGAGTTTAGTGTTCCTCATTAAATATGTTTTCGGGTTGGTGGTTTTAAACCTTAAGATTCTCTGCTCGCCCTCGTTATATGTCTCCATTCTTAATGAGGAAAGGCACTAATTCCCTTCAGTTTGCACGTCTGTTGAATAAAACAAAAGAAGAGCAAAAGGGAGAGCTGGAGCACGAGAGGGGAGAGGAAAATGTCTGAGATGGCGTCCACTGAGGGTAAGGGGAGGAGGGAGAAGGCGGATTAGGAAGGCGTTGAAAGTGTTTAATTAAAAAAGTTGCTCTGGTGGGTTGGCTGGGGCTGTGGTTTTGCTGGAGGTTCGGAGGTCTGAATAGTGGCCGCGGTCTTGTTTAAATTCTGGCTAAAACAGGGCTAATCCCCCATCAGGCCATCCCCAACGGGGCCGTGGAGCACACTTCCATCCGTGAAGGGGGCCGATCAGGAGGAACGGCTTTGACGGAATGGAAATGACCCTAGAGAGCACCGCTGCTCAAGTCTTTGTCTCTCCTCCATGTTTTCCAACAAAAGAGATACCTCTCCACTGGCCAGGCCCTTTTCTGAAGGATTCCCTTGGACGGAGCTTCCAGAACAGAAATCTAATTTATTTTGGAACAAGGGAAAGAAAGACGAGTGGAAAATGGAAAGAGAGAAATGGGAAGTTTGGATGTTAAAATATATACTGCAGCGAACACCATTAACACCGTTCAGAAAATGGCCTGACATTAAAACTCTGGATTTTATGTCACTTTTATCACCCTTTAATGTCATACAAGTGAACTCAAGAGTGTCAGAAAGTCTCTTTTCCTTTTTGTAGCTTTTAGAAGCACCAAATCTGGCAAAGTTCATGTAATATTCACCGTGTAAAATAAAACACATCTGCAGGAGGTCCAAATTTCACAGCAGAAGATTGTCTAAATGTTAAAGGGATATGTTGAATCTGTGTTCGCTCTGTCAGCGTCGTATGCAAATAACAAAACGAAGCCCCATGCAGGCAGCGGTTCTCATTATCCCTGCACTGTGAGAAAGAGGCGGCTTGTTTGTAACTGGGAGAGTCTCGTCTCCGAGGGTGCCTGTCCTCTGCATCAGCTCATCGATCCCTCTGATGTGAAAAGTGTTTTTGATCGGTGCCGGTTGTTATTGACAACAGCCAGCCTCCGCTCACCAGAGACACCATAACTTCAAAAAAAAAAAAACAAACCCCATGATAATGCGCCAGTTTGGACACAAACAAGGGAGAAATTTATAGATTGGCCACACAGATGCACAAACACACGAATAAGGATTGAGCCGCCCCGCCTCAGGCAGTGTGTCGCCTCTGTTGGGGTAATTGCAGTGTATGAACCCAATATTGAGCTCTATTGTTTACCTCTATTCCTTTCGAAGTGTAAGTAGAAAAGCAAAGCCATCATGAACTGCATGCATCGCTATAACAGGCTAAATAAAGAGTCTTGTAAACGTCTCATCAGGTGCAGATACTTTAAAGAAAGCCTGCAATAAATATGTACACCCCAGAAGAATTTAAGGTTATAGAGAACATACACAGGATTTGGATTGTATTTTTGACTACAAAGGGTCAAGTGCTGTTACGGCAGCTCTTACTGTACTCTGAAATGCATCATTGGGATATACTTCGCAGAGTACAGAGGTATTTTGAGAACATGTATCATGAACAAATTGCAATAATAAATCCAAAAACATTAGCCATTGTGTTCAGAAATAACATACCACAAATATTTTAATATTTGGTGACAAATACCTAATCTTAAATAGAGCTACAGAAATTCACATTGTGACAGTAACGCATCTACATTCATCTTATTGGACAGTCTTCAGTGAACATCACTGTGTTTTGAACAATACTGTCCATACCTCCCTGTGCCATTGGCTAAGTGGGTTAAGTAACAGTGTAAATACAGTATTTTATACAGATGTAATAAAATATTATCACACAACCAACACGGTATTAAGTTTTATGGTGTTACAGGGATTCTGAAACCAATCATAACTCAAACTGTGTGTTTATTGATATTTTGACCAATCCACAATTTTTTTCGAGCCACAACCAAAGTGCATTTATTACGTAAACCTAAATACTCAGTTTGAAAAGTCCGGAGTTGTATATATCCACCATCTACCCTAACCCTAAAAGAAGATGCAGAATATTATGTTCTTCAACAATGTAAGACAACGATGATGTTCGTTGTAAATGTTATATGGTAGCACTGGTAGGACTGAAAAGTTCTAACTGTAGAAGGCAGTTAATGAGGTCCTGTCAGTACATTTACAACACTACAGTATATGCAATATATATGAAAAGTAAAATACACAAAATCAAAACTGGTCTACTTAATAAAATGTTGACTGCCTCACCATACTAAGCAGATTTTTGGATTAAATGTTTAGTTAGGCACTGAAATCTAGAGGTGAAGTTGTAGATTTTGTGCATCCTGGGCTTTTTAGTTCAAGGGATTTTGGCTCTTACTATTCTATAAAATGTAAAAAAAAGAAGACGAGGAAGTCTGTTCTGAGCTTCTGTGGAAACGTAGGCGACTCACCAAAGTGACCCACTCTCATTCTAAACACAGTTCTTATTTTTGTGCGACTATCCACTAATGAAAGGATAATTGTGAATATTATATTTGATTTCTGTAATTAGATCCTCCTCATTCCAGCGACATCTTTCATAGTTGATTCAGAGTTTGATCCCTCCGTTGCTCGTCAACTTAAGTAAAGTGCAGTTCTGTCTGTCCTCCATACGCATCCGCTCATATTTGCCCATCATTTAAAAAGCTCTTCATTATTCGTGGTTCTTCTCTGTTCACTTATTGGCCATACTAAGCCTTTAACTTGACCAAATAGTGTTAGGTTTGTCCCCGGCCTTCGTGCCCCCACCTCCACCACCACCTCCACCACTCTGGTTGCCAGTCTGAGGTAGACTCTCAGAGCTGGTGCATGAGTAAATGAAACCTCATCTCCCTGACACCATAACACATACTGGTTGAAAATCAAAAGGTGTCAATGTACAGTTTGTGCTGTTACTCACATAGCAACTTCAAAAATCCTCCCTTAGCAGGCTCTGAATCAATATTTCAATGTGAGTACACTCTCAAATCTATAATACATGCATCTCTATTTTGATCTCTATCAGGGAAGTGCGGGAGTTTGCCAACGGATCTGTGTGCCTGGAGTGTGACAGCCAGTGTGAGAAGATGGATGGTAACACCATGACATGCCTTGGACAGGTAAGACCCTTCTCAGTGCATGTAAAACACCCTTAAAGTCAACTTCTTGCAACACTTTCCAAAGCCTTTACTTCACTTTTAGATTAAAACCACTCTTCTCATTTTTCTGTGTGAGATAGTCTCATATCTTGTACGTGCTGGAGTGTTTTTCCAACTTATTTCGTGGGGTTCCATCTGTTTTGCGTGCTGGATTTCAGAAGATATAAGTGCAGTGTTTGCAAAGGTGAATGGTAGGTTAATGGGAGGAATGATAAACTACTGTGGCTACTTTATGAGGCATGCATTTGGCAAGCACACACACACACACACTCTAAAACAGCGGAATGAGATTAGTTTGTGACCTTCATGAAAAGTCACTTTTAGAGTCTCGGATGTGATCGCACCTCAGCTCACCCAAAATGTTTGAGTTTTCCCTTAAAAATGTCAACACGGTGGTGCGGTGGGTCGCACTCGTGCCTCACAGCAAGAAGGTTCTGGGTTTGGTCCCAACACCAGTTGATGGTGGGACCTTTCTGTATGGAGTTTGCATGTTCTCCCCATGTCTACGTGGGTTCTCTCCAGGTACTCCAGCTTCCTCCCACCATCCAAAGACAAGCACTGATAGGTTAATGGGTTAATCTAAACTACCCATATGTGTGAATGTGAGAGTGATTATTTTTCTCGACTCGTATGTGTCAGCCCTGTGATGAACTGGTGACTTGTCCAGGGTGTACCCCACCTTCACCCATAAGCAGCTGGGATAGCGACCCCTGTGACCCTAGTGAAGATAAAACAGCTTCAGAAGATGAATGAATGAATTTTTAGTTATTTATTTATTTACTTTTAATTAGGGCTGCTTGATTTTGGAAAAAAATCATAATCATGATTATTTTGATCCATATTGAAATCATGATTATTTAGACGATTATGTCTTGAATTTAAAACTGCATTTATTGAACATCAAAAAATAAAGCTCTCCTGTTAAATAGCTATATAAAAATATCTTGTAATGTTGTTGTTCTGCCTTTGGATTAAAAATGTTAATAATT
>JAQQZY010000013.1:17391683-17412773 GCA_030068375.1 Ostorhinchus rueppellii | reverse complement strand
AAATGTGAGAAAACATCAGATTAGCAGCATTAAAAATGTTTTTATTTCATAGTTTTCACGCAGTATGTCAATAAATGCTTTGCTTCAAAAATTAAACTCATGATCTCCAGCTGAGTGGACCTATTTGTAAGCCCATAAAAACTAGGTTCATAAAAATATACAATTGCATTGGTTTTTTTCATGCTTAAAGAGGAATAACTCTTGATTAAGGTTCGCATAATTCATGCATAAAAGCGTTATAAATTATGTTTCCGTGAAAAATCCTTAAACATTTGCAAAGTTTCCTAAAAAATTAGAACAAGCTGACATTTCTTAAGAGCAAAATTCAGAATAATGTCCCTTGGTTTATTATTTAAACATGTGCATTACAATTTACAGATCACAGGGAACCTACAAATACATAAAAGATTTCATAACAGATTGAATATTGTTAAACTTGCACTTCTCTGAAGACATTTCGTGTTCATATTTGTTCAGGTTCTTCATATTTTTTGTGAAAGGACAGTTTGAAAATCAACACTTTCTTAAAATAATCCCCCAAGTCATTCTTTCTGATTTTTCAGGAAACACAATATAATTGAATATATTATATGATATTTACTAACAATTTTAATTGAAACAGTTATAACAACAGATGCCTATTGACATACAAACAGCAAGGTCAGTCAAACACAGAACATGAGAGAATTAAATGACTTGGGCATTTATTTTAAGAGGGTGATGAAATATAAACATTTTCATATCGGCTAATTTTCCTTTTTATTTATTTTCTTTCCACTAAAACAAAGGCAAAATGTGTAGTTGTCATTATTTATAGTTTATGATAGTATTTGAGTTTTTCTGACACTTCTGAGATAGAATTGTTCTGTAAATGGAACCTGACACCACTGATTATTAATATCTGCAATGTATGTTTTGCATTTCATGGGTTGAACTGGACCCCATGGTGGGCGAGCTGCATGTTTGACACCTGTACTCTTGAGGAAAGTAAAGTCTGGAATTATAAGAGACAAATGAAACTGTACTGTTGGTTTTGGCCTTTTCTTGAGATTTTTGTGACACTGAAACAGTATATAACAGCAGCAGGCCTATTCTTCATGGTTCACCATACATCAGTGAGACTAATTGAATACATGTGTATTGAGTTATTAACGTGCCACATGAATTGTTTTGTGGAATTCGGTAGCTGTGCAAGTAACCTTTCATGACTGTCCCCCGAGTGTGAGAGAGAGAGAGGGAGGGAGAGGCTCCTCAAGGATGCATGTGGGCGGCTGACTTTGAGATGCTGGTCACAGTTCAGTAGTAAATAACACCGGAGTCAATCATCCACACACAAATACACATGCATACAGCACGCTCTGACATACTTGAATGCATTTAGACATCCAAACGCATCCACACACTCGCACACATGCAAAGTGAGAATAATGTTTATTGATGGCGTGTGCCTGAACGCGTCAAACTGTGAGAAGCTGCCCATCAGGTCACCGCGGTTGTCATTAGCAACGACGTCGGAACTTCCAGAAATCCAACAGTGCATCTTGCCGACTTCGACACGAGCAGAATCGCGAGTTCATGTGTGGCCATCACACTTTAGTCACCGCCTCAGACGTGAGCGTGGAAAAAATCCCACAGCACAGCCAGCTTTGCTTGCACATACACACGCACGCCCCGTCGTACTTATTCATGATCCCGCTGCAGCCGAACCCCTGCTCAGTTAATACTTGTCATCTCCTCCATCACATTCGATGTGCCGTACTTTGACATGACCTGATTCCTTATGCATTTTGCCAATTTGAACCAGGGTGCAGCGGAATACACTCTAGGCAATTTTGCTCAACGTATTATAAATGACTGAATGGAATTCATGTGGGCCCTGCCAGCGACATTAACCGTGGTAGGAAGTGAGCAAATTGACATGATTCCCCACGATTGAATTTGATTCTGTTCAATTCTCTTCTCCCCCCCATCCATATTCTTACATCTCCATTCTTTTCTCTCCCTGTATCCTATTATACTTTTACCTCACATTGTTTTTTCCTCACCTTCGCTCATCGTTTCTCTCTGTTCAAATCTTTTTATTGCACCTTGCCCTTGCTCTTTCTCTTTTTTCTTTCTTCTTTTTCCATTCCTTGTCTACCTCCTAACCCGTCCTCTCATCTCCCTCCTCTCTTCTTTTAGGGCCCAGACCAATGTGTAAAATGCCTCCACTTCAAAGATGGACCCAACTGCGTGGAGAAGTGTCCAGATGGGGTGCAGGGGGCCAACAGTTTCATCTTCAAATACGCCAAGGCCAACAACGAGTGTCATCCCTGCCATGCCAACTGCACCCAGGGGTAAGAGAGACAAGATACCTCCAGATACCTGACCATGAATTCATGAGTTCCTCTGAAGTGTTTGCTTGCATTCCTACTTTACCCTGAGCATATTCAGCATCTTTTATGCTGTTAAAAGCATTGCAGTGTTGAACCCGGGTGGCCTTGTGGTTGTGGAGCTTCTCCGGCCCGAAGAGATAAAAAAAAAAAAAAAAGAAAATGCGGTGAGAGACAAGACGACTTAATCTTGCAGCAGCTCAATTCCTATAGCTGCCTACTGCAGGTCCTCCTGTCAGGGCTGGAATGCATTGACCCTGAAGACTTGAACACAGTGCAGATGAACTGAATAAAGAGACTACTGCAGAGAGACCATGGGCTTTGGGGGTTATAAACCGACTAACAGAAACATATAGTGAGCAAGTGCTATATGTGTAACACAAGGTGTGAAAGAGGGATAGTGAAGAGGTGGCTCTATAGAAACGAAAGTCCTGGTCCCACAATTAAGGCCACTGGAGGGTTCTGTAAAATTAAAACATCTACTGCAAAACAAAGAGTCAGGAAATCATGGTTATTTCTTCTTCTTAAAACATGATGACAAGTAGCTTTGAATGTTATACTTCATGTTACCAGGAACAAAAATTAAAACAAGGCTTTTCAAAAAGTAATAATTAAAACCGAATAGCCTTGTTACAAAACGTAAACTAAATATATGGAGAACTATACCTGGTTACCTGCCAGTAACTGTGATATTTGGGGTTAATATAAAGTCTCTCTGCATTTTAATGACACAAACGCATCGACTGACACACAATATTTTTTGTTTTCATTCTAAGTAAAAACTTACTTTCAAAAACTGGAAAACAGTAAATGAGCAAACCCTCCTTAACCTTTGTACATTCACTATTTTTGGCTCATGTCAGAAAAAGTGTCAGGTCAGAATACATGTATTAGATTTCATTTAAACAAGGCTAGTTTATGTTTAACATGTGCCTTAACCAACATAAACTATGTCAGTTTAAACATTCACTTAAATTCACTTCCTAGCAAAGCAACAACAACAAAAATCCACCTGGGTTTAAGTAAGCCAATAGTTTAGATCCTTCCATTGGACAGTTACTGTAGTGATTAATATGTTTGAGCAGAAACATATTTTATAACCATTACTGATGCAGTTGATCAGCCATCAGTTGTAATTACCCATCATGCCTAGTGCCTACATTACAAGCCCGTGGTGGTAGTGTTATGATCTGGGGTTACTTCAGTTGATCATTCAATATCATGTGTCAAAAAATGAATCAATGCTACGATATTGCATAAGCTTATCAAAACAATTTGATGGCAAATGTGAGACAACAAAAGCTAAGCGTAAAGGTAATGGCTTATGGAATAAGGAACTGTTTAAAAGCTAATTTATGTACATCCTATGCCCTTGACAGAGCCATTTCCAATAAAATGAGTTGGCAGTGCACTGGTGGTTGCTAAAATGTTAAAAATAATTTAAAGGGGATCAAAAAAGTGATTAAAAGTCCAAAATTATTATATTCTAGGTTTGACACCATACAACTTTTGAGGAGTAAGTGAACATGGAAGAGATGTACATTAATCAGCATTTATACAAATGTAGTGACTCTTTTTTCCTGACGTTGTTAGGGGTTGAATAGACACTAAATATGACACAACTGTAACAATAGTTAGAACAACCCCCCCCACATAATAAGAACACAGACAATATCAAACACATGTGCAGTCCATATTAAATGCATACTGTACATTTAATGCACTGTGTTAGATTTAGTGTCATCTTGTGGTGAGATTGCAGATTGCACCAGCTGCAAACCCCTCACATCACTGGATGCTGGAACAGAAACCTCTGTAGATACAAAGGTAAAGAAAACACCATTTTTAGTTTCAAGTGATTATCTGTGAACAAAAACCGAATCCTGAATATGGTTTGTACTAAATCCCCCTAATTACTGCAAACTGCAATTTAACGTTTATCATACTGGTATTGCATGTGTGTAATTCTGTTTGAGATGAAAGAATACGTCAGGATACTCAGCTCTTGATCTCTCAACACAAACCATTTGAAGACATGACTTTGGACATTTTAACACAAAGTGCACACACGCTACAAAACCAAGGCCAAAACAGGACAGGATCAAATCTGTGGATGAAATGTTGGGATGCCGTTCTCTCTGTGTTTACCAGCTTGTTGGGTTTACAACATCATCCTCTCAAGCTGGCCTTTTGAAGTCAGCGTGGCTGCGACTTTGAACATAAGCCATGGCCTTTAACTGGCTCACTATATATAGGAGAAAATAGCATCAGAGATGGTCAGAGAACAGAGAGCAACCCATGGTCTCAGTAAACAAAGGTAGAGCCTTGAAACCTAGCAACAGGGATGGAGAGGTGATCCGAGGTAGGAAGGGATTTTATAACACTCTTCCCATGACAGTTATACGCTATAAACACTAACCTGTTGTTGGCATGACAATGCCTCCATCATGCCTTGTCATATCAGCCTGCCCTGCAGCCACAGGCTGACTAAACCACGCAAAGGTCAAAGGTCAGGAACATAACGTCAGCCTCAGACGACAGGTTGGCAGAGCGTCCAATTAAAGCAGATGTGTTGCTACTCATATCAAATGAAAAAGAAGCAACAAATAACACAAAGAAGGTGTTTTAGGCAAGCAAGGAACTATTCTGTTTCACAAATTACAACCCAAGTAGAGAAACCTGCACAGGGTGTTCCTGCCTCATGATGTTTATTGTCAGAGAAGTCGAAGGAGGAGAAAGAAAATACACACACACACTGGATACAGACACTGATTGCTTGCTAATTAGCTATTTGGTGCACCATTTAATTGACAACGAAGCAACTTCGGAGGAGCCACAGTTGTCACGGATTTAATTCCAAAGTTAGCCCGCTCTGCTAATTTGCTATGTAATTTGTTGTGTCTTGTGTGCTCATGCGGCGCACACACACACAAATGCAGGCACATACACACAGAAGCAGTCAAAAACTGCTCTCCTGAGTCTATCCTGCTGTTCAAAGTCCTCCTCACACACAAGGAGTAGGAATTAATGAGCAGCTAAGAGTGTACTCTAATCACTTCCCGCTTACCTAATGTTAAAATCTGCTTTTCTTACAGATCAGAGCATTAGCACTACAACAGTCACATGACGACGATTGTTAACATTGCATTTCAAACACATCAAATCAAACAAAGGTTATCCTGCATCTGCATTTGAAATAAAGTAAATACAACCACATCATTTCAAAGTCATGCTGACCCAAGTGAAAAACCTCCATGAAACTGATTACAGTAATTACTGATAGAGGCATTCATTTTTCCTTCACTGAAATTATGTAATTGAAACAAAAGGTCATCTACTCTAGAGGGGAAAGGCAATAACACAGAACTGACACAAGTGGTAAAGCTGTCACTTGGCAATCTTAGAAGGATATGTTGAAATAAGTCATTACAGCGCCACCATTTGGCCAGTTTGTAGCAATCACTGCATACGGCAGAGAAAATCTGCTACATGCCTCATTTAAAAAGTTTCTCAGCGCCTACTAGAGGTTTATTAGTCTAGAGAAGTATGAGTTTTTAAATGGAAAATGTTTTAAAAGAAAATGGCTTTCTAACATTAAACAACTCTATTAGAAAGAGCCAAATACAGAAAAATCTGCCAGTTGAGTAAGAAAATTTTGCTCGGTAAGATTTCGTAAAACTAGAATAAAGGTTTTGCTTAAGATTTGAAGGATTATAGATTTGTACAACGTTATACAGAACATACAAAGAACGAACAAGTATATTTGAGTAGAGCATCGAGAAGTGAGAGACGGTTTGAGTAACTGGGGAGGGTTCTAGAGAAGGGCAGATAAGGAACTAGTAATTCTAGTCTACTTTGTTTTGTTTTTTTTCCTTCTTTACATATTGTATGCGTTGACACTATTACAACCTCAGTACACAATCCTTATACCTACGCTGTTTGTTAAGAACTTATGACCAAGTTATTCCCTATTTTGATGTATTTGTTTATTCTGGACATAAAAGTAAAATGTAATGCAATGTATACAAAAGATGTCATGGCTCAATAAAAATACTTGAAACAAAATTTGAAGGATCACCACAATTCAAGGAAGTTGTAACATAAATACAGGTATGATGTGTTGAACGTATTATCAGTCATTTCATTTCAAGGTTGATAGCTTTCAAGGTTGAAGCTACACTATCAAACACTGAACTTGGAAACAAACACAAAAGCAAAAAATTAGGTTCTTAAAGATTATCGGATACCAGTTTTGCTATCGCGGTGCAAAATCCACATCTTCATTGCAAGAAATTAACATGCAAGAGAAGGAAATTATATATCAGAGGATGTACCTGAATTTATAAAATATGTGATTCTAAAGTGTATATGGATGTAAGAACAGCCCTTCCTTGTGGTTGACAAGATTTTTTTTTTTATACTTTGGAAAATCTTCATATCCTGTCGTGTCTGATCAAATGTTTACCTTCAGTTTAGTCCAAACTCAGTTTTCTGTCAGAATAGTAAAAAATAGAAGAATGAGACAGTCCCAACAAAAATAACAGTTTATCTGCATTTCCGTCAGACCATCTGTCAGACCAGAAAAACCCTGTTAAGAGTCAAGACGACCAGAAAGGCCAAATCGGCCAAACACCCAGTGATGCAGAAATATTCTCCCAGTCTGAAGGTCCATTTTAATATCACATCTTCCAAACCCTCGCAGCTCCTTCCCTTTCAAACACCTCTTCCTGTCATCATGACAAGTGGTCAGTCGTGCTCAGGTTTCAATTTTCCTCAGGTCCCTGCCCAGTGACAGCTGATTGACGTGAACCAAAGACAACATGAGGTTTACTCATAACCTGTCGCTGATTTAATGGATGATCTTTCTGGTTTGTCTGCCCTCCAGGTGCATCGGGCCAAGACTCCAAGATTGTGTCGGCATGATGGACAGGTAAGGGATCTCTGGATACATTTGTAATGTGGGATTGGGATACAACCATCTGATCCTGCTCATACTCATCAAAACCCCAATTATCGAGTTTCTCATGACAATGACTAATGAAAAGTGGTTACGTATTTTCCTTAAATGACTGTTATGCCTGGTGGGATCTCAGCCTGATTGTCATATTGAATATGTCTTGCTTTAGTAAATCAGATGTGGAAGATGGATCATCAGTGTTGTTATTTACAAGCAATCACATCACATTTGTGCTTTAAAGCACCACTAACCTGTCTACATGGGCTACAGGGAGAACGATAGAGGCATCATGAACTAGCGAACTACACCACTGATGAAACCAAGTCAACTTTTTTGTGTGTGACTGTGCTGTCTATACTTTATTAAATGAAAGTGGATACAATCTGCATTTGTTCAAAGCAGATGTGTGTGCAAGGCCTAATAATAAGTCAGTGAAACCTTCACACATTGGAGGCACTTTCACACTGGAAACTCTGAACCAATGTTGGTGTTTTTTGTATTAAATTGTATAGGTTTAGTCAGGTGAGCTTTCATCTTATCTTCCTCCCCTCATATTTGTTTGTCTTTTTTGTGTTTTTGTGTCCTGTGTAACCTCCTGTCATTGATCAGAAAAAACATACCCTTCAAAAAGGTAAATGAACAAAACCACACTGGATCAAGACCACCTCTTTTGGTCAGACCAACTGAAAATTTGATTCAGGTCCAACAAAAACAAAACTCAAAAAAACAAGGCTCTAGTAAGTAAACGCTATATATTTAATGTCCTCATTAGGATTTTGTGAAAATATAAGTGTCCTGAACTGATAGAGCTCCGTGTTATAGATCAGATCAACCTGAGGTTCACATTGACACTTTTACTTTCTTCTTCATCCTGCACACGCTGTATTTATTCACACACAGAGGGAGAAGCTGTGGTTTATGGAGAGTTTTGCATTGCATATCTTTCTTGGTTAGGTTCATTGACTTCCTGTTGCAATTTTCTCTGTAACAGATCCTGCACCAGAACTCATTTTTACATTTTTGCTAAGCCAAGGCAATAATCTTCTGGCTCCTGTTCTCATACAGATACTGTATGAGAATAGTATTGATTGCCTGTCTTACCCTCTGTTAGAAAACAAGTAATGCAATTTCCAAAAATGTCAAACTATTTATGTAAGAGTCCAAACCAGGACTTCAGCCTTGGCTTGGACTTGAATCCTGTGAGTTCTGACTTATAAGAAACTTGGCATGACTCATGACACTTAAAAATAGTTTTGAACAGTTTATCCTAAAATGCTCTTTCTAACCCAAGCCCAACTCGGTAGTTAATGTTTAGTCCAAGCATGAAAAGCTTTCTTTCTATCTAAAAGAGGGAGTGTGTCATTATTTAAAGGACCTGTGACTTTAACATGTCCTTTACATGTGTTCAAAGTTCTCATTCTGTTTCCTGGGAGACTTTCATTTCAAACATTTTTCAGGTTAAAATAAATCAGCTCAAACAGCTAGATGAAATGTCTGTATTGAAAAGGCCAAAGGATTTAGTTTGGTACATATAAGAAATGTCAGGTGGCAATGAAACAATACCAAAGCTCTTCTTTTTCATCTATTCGTGTATTTCTTTTGACTTCATACTTGTTTTGTAATCGGGCAGAGCACTGTTTCAGTGGCTTTAAGCAAATACTGCATGACGTTCTTTCATTCTAACCTGTTACTACTCATAATAATTCTTTCAAAGCCTCTGACGGGGCTATAAATGTGTTTCCATATACCCTTTATTGTGGGAAAAAAAATCCACAGGCATAGCATTTCACTTGACTAACATTAGCTTAGATTACAATACACTTTCATTGAGACAATGTTTCGAAATGTCACATTTATTTCTGGTCTGATCTTGTATTGATGATCCCAAAGAGCTTCAATGTGGTTCAGATCTGGATTCTGTGGTGGCTAATCCATGTATAAAAATGGCATTTTGAACTATATAAGCCTCGCAGATCCTGCTTTTATCGTCTTGGAATACACTCATGTCATGACACAGGACAAAAAAATCCAAAGTTCAGGTAGTCAGCTGACCTTATTTTTGGATGCATGACATTGCTGATCCAAGACCTGATCAACTGAACCAACCCCAGATCATATAATCATCACACTGCCCCCACAGGCTTGAATTGTTGGCACTAGGAATGATGGGTAATCACTTCTGTAATCACACAGTCCAGGTTAAAAAATGAAAAGCTCCTCACTGCATCATGTAGGGCAGCTCAAAGATATTTATCACTGCAGTAAATTTTCAATGGAAAGAATTGAAATATAAACTGAGATCAGGCTTTTTTTTTTTTTGCTGGGGTGCATCTGAAAGAGTTCATGTTCTTAATAGATAATGGAAACACAGTTCTTCCGGACATTAACTCACTGAACTGATGTGTTGATTCCCCAGTGTCTTCTTGATAATCCCCATAAAGTGCAGAAACAGGGCTGATAATAGCATCAGGTCATGTGGATTGATGAGGAGACTAATTATTCCTTGGTTCTCCTTTGATTTTCCACATGAAAAGAGCTAGAAGCAGTTACACATAACAGCCCTGTGTACATGCAGCCCTTAGCGCCACCTTCTGACAACACGATGTAACCTTCTTCATTCATTCCAAGAAAATTGATAGAAATGCAGCTCATTTGCATTTGCATTTTCTTTTTTTCTTTTCCGTGACATTTGAAAAGTTCATTTCAAATTCACTCGACAATTAAATGGTGGCGCAGCTTATGACGAACTATTTCAACAACAGGGGGAAAAAAAAATAATAGTGGCATCGTGGAGCGTGTGACCAGCCAACCAGCCCAAATAGCCCCAAGACTTAACAACAACTCAATTAAAATGCCCATAAAAGGAAGCAATCTTTACAATTAGACGAGTGACAAACTCATTAGAGTTTAACCAAACCAGCAAACGCCATAAAAGGGGTCTTGAGCTCCTTTTAAACAGAGGGAACCAAAATGAGCCCTGTTCCTTCCCCCTGGGAGGCTTGTGCTGAGTCTCTCGTCCCAGAGTTGTTCTTTTGCTCTTACAATGGCATTATTCCCCCGTCTCATCTTGTGACCCCTGTGTCGCTTGTTCTGCTGTAAAGCCTTTTCTCCTAATTAGAGAAGTCCTTTCCCTTGTCTCTCACCTACTGCTGTCTTACCACCATTATCCCCCCCTCCCACCCTCTTTTTTTTCCTATTTATTTCCCTCGCATCTCCCTTGTCTCCTGAGCGTGCTTTATGTCTTTTTTTCATTTCCCCTATATGGCTCGTTTCTTTGTTGTTGTTGTTTCTCCTTGCCGCTTTCCCCTCACTCGACCTAATCATTCTAAACTGCTGCATTACTATTCACCACATGGCTGTTTATCTCATTACGTCCAAACACACAGCCTCTTTGTAAATTTCAGGCTCCCCTCCTCTGTTGGTCCGTCGCAATCGATATGGCAACGTTACGGCACCTTGCTCCGCCATAGCTCAACGGTACATGAGTCTTCCATTAGCGGCTAAAGCCTGGACGACTAATAGAGTTTTGAACGTAAGGTATCAGGTAGAAATGGGTATTATTTTATGCTTGTATATTCCTGAGCAGAGGAAAAAGAATCGGACAGAATATGCTCTGGCACTGTTTAGAGTGTGAAAATGGAATATGGATCAGGAAAATAAAAAAGTCGATGAGTACAAGGACAGAACTGAGTGGTGGAATAACAGTAGACACAAATGCAAGATGTGCTGTATGTAAATGGCAAATGCATTACCACCATTATTCGTGAAGAAAAGAGCTTTTAACCTTTAGGCGTGCCTTAAGCTGAGTTCTCCACAGAAGGATCCATTTGTGCACTTTCAGTTTCTCATTTATTTGAGGTATTAAGCCAGAGATGACTGTGTAAAGTGTAAGGAAATCCAGACCAGTGTGACACATGCTGCTTCTCCACTACCCCAAGTAATAAGAGCCCAGGCCCGCAAAAGGCTTTTTCCTGTGACCTGTGAAAATAGAAGCTTCTTGTGCTTGGAAATTGCTGTGTGCTCTGTATTTTAGGAATGGTCTGTTTGGGAACATGATGGTGGAAATGGAACCTTTTTTCCTTCAAAGCCACCTGTGGGGTTGTTTTTTGACCATTGAGTGAAGCTAAAAAAGGAGGAGGAGGAGGTTGCAAAGAGGGGATGGGAGCAGAGCGAAGCTGTGTTTAAGGTAGAGCATGACTTTAAAATCCTGAAGTCAGTGTGCTGAGTTGAATCTGTAAAAAAAAAAAAAAAGACACTCTGGGTGGAACAGCAGGTTGGAGGATTGTGCAGCATTGGCTGAGGTTTGCACTTTCTCTCAAAGTGCCTTTTAGTTTCTTAATGTTTCAGCAGTGTTAATGTTTCTTCTCATCCTCTTGTCTCTACAGGACTCCCCTAATAGCAGCTGGCATTATTGGCGGCCTATTTATCATCGTCATTCTGGCGCTCAGCGTGGCTGTTTATGTCCGACGCAAAAGCATCAAGAAGAAGAGGGCCTTACGGCGCTTTTTGGAAACAGAGGTGAGAGGGCAAAGGTTGGAACGAGTGGAGAGGATTTTTAAATCAATTTCTACAGGACACAAAGTTTACAAAGTTTTGTTTTCCTGATGTTCTCTAGTGTACACTGGAGGCAGTTAAACAACTGTCTGAAAAAAAAAAAAAAAAAACGCTGGCAGTTAGTTTTTATTTTGATACTGTTATTTGTACAGTTTCCTTTCTCATCTAATATTACATTTTAAATGCCAGATTTTCAACATGTCCTCACACTTAAATAACAGAATAATCACTCAAATAAAAACTACATATACATGTGAAATGTGCAGGCACGAATTAACATGAATAGAGTTGGAAAAAAATATGTAGTTGTTGCATTTAGGCAACAACAATGTCATGATTTGACAGTGTATAGGGACAGAAACACTGGCTCGAATTAAGAAAAGATTCTCATTTTGTCTAAGATTAGACGCATTTACCCTTGGCGGGAAAATGACACTCGCATTGGCATCCTGTTGATTTGTGTTTGTGCAGCTGTTTTCATTCCAAACTAAAAAGGTTTGTCTTTATTTAAGATCATCTGACAAGGATCACAGTTTTCTCCGTGCAGTTATTGTTACAGTAGATACATACACACCAATTATTTTAATCCCCCATAAAAATGGACCAGCATTGTTTTTATTGTGAAATCATGCAACATATTTAAGATTCAATGCCAAACCCAGTAGCTTTCGGTTCTTACCTTATTATAGTTTTCTCATCCTTCGAAAATCCAACTTTACTGGCTAACTGGTCACCAGCTAAACCAGTTGTGCCAGGCCTTTGATATCCAGTACTGCCTAAAGTGACAGCATGCATATATGCTGTTCTAACTCACCAATCCTCAGAGTGCTTTACAATTCATTCATATATTCACATGCTCACCAGTGGCGGCACAGCTGCCAACTTGGGAATTCAGTGTCTGGCCCAAGGACACTTTGACATATTAATGAGAGGAGCTGGGGATCAAACCGCCAACCCTGCAGTTTGTGGACAACCCACTCTACCCTTTGAGCCACCGCTGCTCCAGTGACGCTCAGCAGATTTTAAGAGAAAATAATTCCTACATTTTTACAAAAAAAATACATCAACAGCTGTGAAAAAAGATAGTATTTACTAGATCTGTCTGACTTTGTCTTGCACTGGTGTAATATTCTACACAGAGGGATAGGCAATACTGAATTGGACAGAATTAATTCAAATACATAACATCAACCGAAACAATGTAAATCAATATATGATATGTATGATATATACAGCAAAATGTTAAATTAATCATATAGTTACAGTCACATACAACACGATCCCAAAGGGTTATTGGACTTGATTTCACTTTAAAACTGTGCAGATGCAAAATGTTAAATGTTTAGCTGTTATGTGTTTTGGACAGTCATTTTTTAAACCTTAAACTGTGAAGAAATGCCATGCCAGAAGGATACAGGACCAGATCATGTCCAGTCACTCCAAAAACTACATGTATGACATGTGCAACAAAATACAATAGCATTAACAAATGCAGCATGTGTGAAAAATGACACTGATGTAGAATTTAGCATTTGGTAATCTCATGGCTAAGGTTTTACTCTTGATTAGGGATTGGAGTTGGAGGGAAAAGGATTAAGACGATGAAATTATATCACAATCGTTGTTGTTAACAGTTACTGTTAGGGTGAGGAGTAAGATTTGGAGAAGGAGGAAAAAAAACAAAAGTAAAACCATTTGTGGTTTCCATGGTGTCCATATCAAGTATTGTCCCTCTTTCTTTGGCTGACTTTTATTTCATCCTGGCCTCATTCACATAACCGCATGAGGAACCACTTCTACCGCTGTCGCTGCTCACTTCACCATAAGCATGAACAAAACGGCGCATTTGCCAAGTCTAGCAGGACCGTCTCCTGACCAGTGGGTGCAAAGCTGGTTCTAGCCAGTTTTTCAGCCAGGATCCTTAAGTAATTTGTCTCCTTTGACTTTTTTTGCATGGCCTTTGCTTGAAAGTTGCTCTGCACTTTAACAGACGGATGCCAACCCAACTCCACTTATAAGCAAACCTTGAAACATTAAACCTTGGCGATGGTACTTAGCCAAACCACGCAGTCCACAAGAGGTTTTAAAATTATGCATGGCCGCCATCGCCCATCGATCTGGCCTTGAAGAGGGTTCATTTCTGGGAAGCATTAGACAGTGGAGCAGACTTAATATTCAACGGAGAAAGTGGATGATGGAAGTGTAGGGGAGTGCAGGGTTTATGTGCATTCATGCTCTGGTTCGTCACCTTTGTGTTACTACATGCACAAAGACGTTTCCCTATGCATGGCCCAGGAGTTATGTCATCACCACAGGTCCACTGAGCGGCCTTGCCCATCGGAGTGAGGCAGGCTGCTTGTCACCGTGCATTAGTATAATTTACAGGTAGACGCAGCAGTGTTATAGACAGCTGTCAGGCTGGAGACAGGAATCTGAGGAGGGCGGCCGTGGGCACTTTCTGCCTCGTCCGACCACACACATCCATCTTAATCAGCCGGGCCTTGTTCCGACAGCCTTTTGACCGCGAGGGAAGTCTTCAGTCCAAGCAGATTCGCTAATGTACTGTCACAGAGTAGGAGGGGACACTGTTGACCCCTTTCACATCTCCTTGCATAAAGTAGTCCTGAGCGATTTAGGCTCCTGCAAAGCTGGACTCCAGTGAAATATAGCCATCACAGTCGATTTTCTCCTCCTCCAAGGAGACCTAATTGCATGTAAAAGTCATTAGATGTAATAAAATCTTTAACACCTGTGGTAGATCAGCCCCCAGGTTCAAACTATCACTTATTTAGTAGAAGATCATAGGTTCTGTTCTGACAGCAACCCATCTGTATGAATATCAGGAACCATGCAGTGATTCTGAGAATGTTCTGTCTGTTGAGGTCAGTCATCGCAGCAGCATTAGCCAAAGGCATAATGTGGATCCAGAATAACAACACAGTGAACTGCATCAGTATCTCCCAGTCCTGGTCAGAGGCTGCAGGGAGATAGAAAACATAATGTGCCCCACACTGTTTTATAACTTACTGGTTGTAGTTATTTGGTGCCAATTTAAGCACACTTTCAAATACAGTACAAAAGTATTGGCAACACTTTATATCATGGAATACATGCAATATTAACTGGTTTGGTTTTAAACGTATGTATAAGTTGCATAGAAACCTCATTAGTCTTCATGAAACTCCTATTAATGCAGTTTGGCCTCAGTGAGGTCCTGTCAACTTCCTGACTTACTACCAAGATGTTGTATTTGGGTTATTATTATATTTAGAATGTAGTAATTCTCTGTATAGAATATATTTCTCATCTAAATTTGAATTATTGAGGCAAAACTGTCACTTAATTGTTTAAATGTTGATATTATTGCCATGTAGAATAATGGTTTATAATGGCTAATTAGCATGTACTTAATGATTAATATGTGAAGCTTAATGTAAATCTGTCCGCACATGTGTAGATAGGTTATGGTAAGAGTCTGCAAAAAAGAGAAGTAAGAAAGGGGATGATAAACATAAAACCTCAAGAAAGATGGACATCGCTGTATTTTTTTTCTTTAAACGGAGTGGAAATGGAACCTGCCGTTTCCTAGGAATACAATCTCAAGCGTCATTAGTCGACTAAATACAGATGAAAAGTCCCAGGGAGATGAGAGGGAAGAAACAGGCCACCCAGGTACAGACAAAGTGTTTCTCATACAACCAAGAAGGGTGCTGATGTTGAATTGGTTAAATACTGAAGCAGAATCTATTTTTAAGCATATTTTGTATTTCTTGCATTTGAGAAGATTTATGGAAATGGCATATATAGCAAAAACTAAGTGAATTTTTTAACTATTTTTACACTTGCTCATGATTGTTTCATAGCGAATGCACTTGTTTTGGAAATGCCCATTTGACTGATCAGCTGTTTCCTCTGCATCTTCTGGGATATTCCAATAAAGCATAAAAATATGAGTGGTCATACAACAGGTAGTATAGACAGATCCAACTATTTTTCTTTGTCTACAAAAACAACTCAATACACTACTTCTGCTTCTCTGTTTATTGAAGTCATGAATATTGTAGCTTATACCACCACCTTCTGATCACATTATGCACCAAACATTATTTAATGTGGTTTTAACTAATTTTTGTCAAATCTCAAAATTTGGCCTCAAAATCATTGTCCTTTTTGTTGGAAACATAACTTGTGGCAGAGTAGATTAGTGAGCAGTCAGGTGATGTTGTTCGGTTATGTTCCAGCTCTTTGAGAACTTGAACTTTGGAGTGGCCTTATGCCAGTTTGAGTGTGATACCATCGCTTTGAGCTGAAATATGTGGGCGTGACTCTAAAAAACAGCCAGCGTAGATCTCTATTTTGTGAAAATGTAGCTGCAGAAAAGTCCAACTGCCTCATAAGCAGCGCCTTAAGGAAGCATAACATACCTGAGTGTGTTGCCAGCTCTGTTTTTTGAAGGCATCGGTTTCTTTACTCCACACCACGATTCAAATACTTCCCTTGAAAATATGGATACTTGCATTGACGCTGCATGCATAAACACAGATATTTCCTTCTCCCCTCCCTGTTCGTTTTTCATTTAAATGCTGCCGACTCTCTCATCTCACACCACCCTGGCATATTGAAAACCTGCATTCCTTGCAGTCTGTATCGTGCCTTCCACAGGCTCTTTCTTGGCTGATGAAACTGCACGATAGGCTTTGGGCGGCTGGCTGAATGTGGATTCTCTATTCAAACGAATAATAGAGCCGAGTCTGCGTCTGTGAATGGAGATCAGGCTTGTCTGGATGAGGGATTTCGGGGACAGCGAAGGCTCAGGGACTCCCCTCTCTCTCTCCTGTATCTGCCACAGCTTTTTAAACAGAGAGCTCACCTCTTGTGTCAGACAGGAAGGAGATGCCTCCAGTCCTCGCTGTCAAAACGTGATCTGAGCGTTCACGCTGCATTTCCATATCAAGGACACGTGTGAAGGCTCTTGAGCTGTGTTGACTTGCAAAACACACTGGCGTTTCATTTTTTTGATTGTTTCCTTTGTTTGACTATTCTCCATCTCTGCCTCTTTGCATCCTCACCTTCTTCTTTTCGTTTTTGATCTCTTTTTGTCTGTCTCCTTTGTGAACAGGCACCTTCTTTTCAGCTCTCTCTTTCTTGTACTTTCCCTTTTCTCTCACCTTGAGAGAAAAAACAGAGGCTACTTAAAAAAAAAAACAAAAAAGGAAAAAAAAAAACTTGCTCACCATGCCGCCTTTTGAAGAAGCCCCCTGAAAACAAATTGCTTTTTCGCAGGGAGACGAAGCACAAACAGCAGCAGAGTCCCCTCACTGTTGCAGCATGACCCCATGCCTTGACCTTTGACCCCAGACCAATGAAGCACGACTAATATGCTTGGAATCGCCCTCACCTCCTTCTCCCGCCGGTCCTCTTTCAGCTGTTTTGTACAGAAGTGGGCCGTGCGAGTTTTTCAGCACCACAGGCAATGGACAGCTCTCATGCTGCTTACATGCCCTCCTCCGCTCCCCTTACAAGAAAGATTTCAGCACTCACGGGAGGTGGACAGCTCCCACGGCTCAGCCCGAGGCCAGATGACTGAGTGTCGGCCCAGGGACGTCATTACAAATGCATGATTCACAGTCCAGTATTGTTCAAATTCACAAAACCTGAAAGTAAATTTAACTTAAAATAAGAGTAAGTCCAAAGACACTATATTCAGTACTGTGCAAAAGTTTTAGACAACCTTTTGATTTGTTGTTTTTACAGTGTTCAAAATGAACAAGCACATTTATTTCTCAGTCTCTTTTCTTCAGATACAAAGTTGAACTCAGTATAAGCGTGACCTCTGACCCCATGAAAAGAAGTAGCAAAAACCGTTCTGCGTCTGGCATGTGTTGAATGAGACCTGGAAAAAAAAAATCAGAAAGTGAATGCCATAAGTTTCATATTGCCCGAACATGAGGTTTAAAGACATGTTAAGTGTAAAAGGAAGGTCACACCAAATACGATCACTTTGATTCATAGAAGCTGGGTTTTTTTTTCACTGAAACTTTTGTTTTTACTCCTGAACCTACTTTACTGTAGTAGCTGCAGCAGTACAAACAAAAGTGGCCATATTTAGTGTGACCTTCCTTTTACACTATAATAAAAATTCCAGAAGTCCACATGTATCTGACTTAATTTGTAAAAAAAAAACAAAAACATCTTCAACAGCGTTCCCACTCTTTCTCTGAAATTATTTTCCAGGACATTTTCAGCCACTACAGAGACGAGTTATCATGTCATACACTAATCCATCCCCCCTCATTCTTTGGAAGTGGTTTTTTTTTTACAGTTGTAACTTGCATTTACCCAGATTGTTTCTTTGTTTATTACTCAGACAGTTGATGTGCAGTCTATGGCTATAATCTGTCTATGAAAAATAATTATAACAAATGTATCATAGAATAATGCACACACACCCACAGATTAGTGTGGAACTTCATCAGTATGACAAACTGGAGTTACTGTGTTCAACTGGGCAATTCCCAACTCAACTTTCTCTTTTCTCTTACCTTCTCTCCTGCACTTCTTTTAAAAATATTTGTATACTTTCATTAAATCACTGAAAAACTATTTCCTTTATTTCATCTCAGTTTAGGGACACAAGGTCACAAGGCAGGGGAAGGATAAATAATTTTCCAGGATAACGTAATCATTTCCTTGTCTCTCATTTTCCGTGTTTTCCATGACTGGAAAATTTTCCATTTCCATCATTTTCCAGGACACGTGGGAATCCTGTTCAATTTTCTGTTTGTCATGTGACTAAAACCCAACCTGAACTGCAGCAAATGTTACCTTAACTCTTAAATTGGCCGCCCGTGACCTGATGGATGTTAAGTGGTTTAAAGACTCAGAGGAATCTGGGGGCTTTTTGTGCGTAAAGGGCAAGGGCACAAGCTTAATCTAACCACACCACTTATCTACAAATCATAGACCCATAGGAGCTGAGGACTACAGGAAAACCTCTGTCCAGCACCACAATGCACAGATACATCCACCAATGCCAGTGAACATTTTCTCGTGCAAAGATAATCTCATGTTGTCTTACGTCAGCAGTGTGTCCAGAAGTAGTGCCAGCTCCCCTGTGTTCAAAGGCATCTGCATTTCAAGGGATGTAAATTCCTCCCTATAGAATAGCGGTATGCTGTATTGACGTAAAAGGTTGTTGTTTTAATGCTCAGGCTGTAGTAAAGGAGAGGCGAGTAGAGTTTGTGCAGAGCTGGACCCACTAACACTGAGAATGAATGACCTTGCATGCTGATGGGCATTCTCTCCTGCTGTTATGCACAAATTGCTTTAATGAGCTCACTCAGTGTCATTGCGGTTTCTTCAGCCCAGCATGGGAAGGTCTTAACTCTTTCGACCAGATGAACCAAACTGAGGAAGGAATGGGGATTTTAGAGAGTTCCTCCAACCCCATTTGCTTTCTGCCAGGCTTTTGAGCCGAACATTAAACTAATATAACTTTATTAAATGTAGCATTCAAGTGACCTTTCTTTGGAAATCACTTTGCATTTAGCTTGTGAAATAAAAATGCACATTGCACAACAGCAGCCACAGTGTTAAAGATAACAGCGAGTTCTTTCAGGGTAATTTGTGTGTTGTTATAAGTTGTAACTATCAAACGTGGCTTGTTTACAGACATACAGGAAGTCTATTTGAGCAGATAAACATTTGGCTGATTTGTATCGACAGTTGGGAGAACTGCAGCAGACTAGATTCATTCTGTTTGAGGTTAGTAAAAGAAGCATGAATACAGAAATTAACGCTCAACTTGCGATACTTTTTTAATAACCCCTTGATGCCGATTGTTGCAAATTCACATCAACCCCCCCCCCCGTTCCAAAATGTAACCAAAATACTATTTACTTGAAAGAAAAAACACAAGTCAATTTTTTTGTTTTACATAATTGAAAATGAATTCAGGGTTAGGGTTAAAGTGTTAAATTTTTATCTGATTTTGAAGTCCACTGAGACCTGGACCTCATTTTAACTGTCATTGAGTAAATGGCAGTAAAAATCACAGAAAATACAAACTAGATATAAAACACCCTTTTAAAAAAGTATATAAAGTTAACAAAAGATACAAAGTTCACTGAAAGTGGTCCGACAGAGGATTAGAAGTTTTTGATCAACGGTTGAAATTCACCGAGGGGTACCAGAATATTAGTGGAGTGTGTTTTATAAAAAGTTCTAGCAAAGTTCAATAAAAGCATGCAATGGCTCATGACTTCTGTAAAGTGGGCATGAAATTTTAAGTTCAGCTGTGCTATAGCTGCAATATAAAAATGAAAATATGATGAAACCTACCTTTAAAAGTTACACTAATATAGAATATCTGAAGTATACATGTGTAGGATGACTAAATATAGTTTCATAATGTAAAAAAAAAAAAAGGGTCCAGAATTGTAATTGGGGTACCTGTATATTTACTAGTAGGTGTTGATCATAGTATAGGTCCAGCGCAAAATCTGCCTCCTACATAATAATAATCATAATAATAATAGGCTTCGACACAAAGTAAATTACACTGAACCAACAACTAATCCAATCACATATTCAAATACTACAATTATAAGTACTATTATTACTTACTACATAAGGTATTGCTATGAAATAGACTCATGTACTTAATAAATACAGTCGTTTTTTGCACAACAATTTTTCTTTTACCTGACATAATGACTCAACAGCTGTAGCATTTTCTATATTAATGTGAGATTGTAATGTGGCCTTTAAAGGGGACACCCGCAGCTTCCCAGCCCATGTTTATGTTTGCGGCTGCTGTTTACTTATTCAGTACAGAGTAATTCTGTGAATGTATTCTAGCTGGAGGCTTGAACATACTGCTTATTTGTCCAATGAAGCATTCGAATCCTCTTCACTGAGCCACCAGTGAAGCTCATTTGGCAAAGGCAGGGTGTATTATTAGTTGGTAAATAAAGTGAGTTAGGGAGAGCTCAGGAGAGATTTCTAGACCTCTACTCTATACCCCCCCACCTCCTCTCCTCCTCGTTTCTCCTCCTCTCCTTGTTTCTCCTCTCCTTGTTTCTCCTCTCCTCGTTTCTCCTCTCCTCATTTCTCCTCTCCTCTCCTCTCCTCTCCTCTCCTCTCCTCTCCTCTCCTCTGTTATTATGGAAGTACTGCAGTTCAGGGTGTCATGAGTCCAAATACATA
>JAQQZY010000013.1:17364923-17378939 GCA_030068375.1 Ostorhinchus rueppellii | reverse complement strand
GCTAATCTAAATTGTCCATAGGTGTGAATGTGAGAGTGATTGTTCGTCTCTATATGTCAGCCCTGTGATGAACTGGTACCTTGTCCAGGGTGTGCCCCGCCTTCGCCCTTAAGTGGCTGGGATAGGCTCCATGTGACCCCCATGACCCTCGTGAGGATAAAGTGGGTATAGAAAATGAATGAATGAATTAACAACTGTATAACTCATATTTTACAAAAGTAGATGGAACGACTTGTGTTTAACATATTGCTTTGTAGTTATCAGTGCTGTAGCTGTTTTAGGGCGGTTAAAAGTAGCTTTAGGTTGGAGGAGTTTCACCCATCTCCCCAGCTTCACCCTCTTACTCAAAAATGGTCACTTTTGGTTCCAAACATTAAATGAAATGGCGCTGACGAATTGCCAAACGCAAGGCTTCATCCACCTCTTCTCCGCAGATCCTGAGGTAAAAGCTATGTCCGGTGCAGAGGTGGCTGCAGTTGTATAATGTGGAGCAGTTGTGGGGTAGCAGGTGGTTTTATGAAGTAGAGATGTAGTGGCACTACTTTGGGCCAGCAGGCTCTGTTTAAATCAGGGCACTGATGGTGCCAAAAGCCTCTCTATGGCCTATGGCCCCCCTCCTGTTTAGAATTAATCTACTCACACCCACACCAGCACCGTTCTTGCTCTAAGCTCATTCTTTAGCATCTAAATTTAAAAAGGCACCTCATCTATCTATCAGCTGCCCCAGGGCCAAGCCTGGATATACACCTCCTTGACCGCCAGTGTGTATGTGTGTCCTTGAGTGTGTGAGTGTTTTAGAGAGCTGCCAAGAGAGTGTGTCCGCAAGTGAGAGAGAGCTACAGAGCAAGCAGGAGAGAGGCAGTAAGAGGCTGAAGTGAGTGTTTTTAAGCAATGACTCTGAGTGCAGCTTCTGCTCGGCCATAATGCATGTACACGTCGACCACAAGTAGCAGCTCTTGCCATCATCACACTCCATCACCGCCACACATCCTTCCGCTTGCAGCTCCGCAATAACAATTAGCCAGCGTTGAGTCCCAACTGTTCAAACCTCTACGTCCATCTGCTGCACAAAAGAAGAGTGAAAGATGGGAGGAAATTCATCGACACTGAGGAAATCCAACCCATTGTGGCTTTGTATGAGGCGACACTGTGACATAAAACACTTCTGTGTGTTTTTAATTATGTCAGAGCATTTTTTTTCCCTGTTCCATTTTAAAACATACATTAAAAAAACTGCTTTTGTACAGCTTTGAAGAATCAGGACTTTGTTGCCCAATGAGAATAATCCATGGCCATGCAGCATATGCAAATATAATCATCCCAGAAGTCTTTATTTATGCATTTTCCTCCATCTCCAGTAGAAGGTCTTTGGAATACACCATCGGGCTCTCATTGGATAACAGATGTAAAGGACACATTCATTCCTAATAGAACAGGATTAACCATTATTACCTTCACCCGTAGATGTATTCTTGTGTCCTATACCATCACCAGTATGTGTATTGCTGAGGGAGAATCCTAATTTTGGTGATAAATGTGCAAAGATGAATGAAGATGGAATGAAATCAAAATCCTAAAACTTAATGTCTCTTGGATGTACAGTATTTCTGACAAGTTTCACATGTAAGGGAGTTGTTTTTTCCCCATATCTTTATATCTAATATATCTATAACTACAGGATGGAGGCTGCTACCTGATGATGACGGTTATGTGAATTTTTGTGAATTATTTATTTCTCCAAGAAATCCAGAGTGCAGTGACCAACATTCGTAGGTGAAACACTTACCCACGGTGTGACAACAAAGAGTGATAAAACAGCATAAATGTAAGGCAAACAGGGGAAACAATGAAAAATAGATCAAAAGTCAGAGCTCAGAAATCATTCATTTTTAATAAATGACGGCTGATAACCGGCTTTTGCAATTGACAGAAAGCAACAGCAGGAAGGAAAAAAAATACATTGGTACAAAGGCAGATTAGTAAGGTTCAGGAGCTGAGATTGATCCTGGTAATGAGTCAAATCTGATTCAGAAGGTAAAAATGTATTAGACTCAGAAAATAATGAGGTGTTTTGAATTGAAATTGAATCCACAGTTTCAGTATGAGAAACCGTTAATAATTAAGTCTGAATAAGAGGTTTTAGAGTTAATTGTACAGATTAACACCACTAAATAATACGAGCACGTTGACTCATGAGGAACCATGGGTTCGAGATCCTGGACTTGATCATTGTCAATACTGAGAGTGGGATGTGTGTGTGTGTGTGTGTGGGGGTGGGGGGGGGGGGGGTGGGGGGGTGGGGGGGGTTAAATCCACACCCCGACCCTGAGGGGCAATATCCCAGTCCTCCAGTAGTTGTTGTATATTCATGCATGCTGTATCGCAGTTGTCCACTAGTCACCGCCAAAGTGTTTACATGATTCTGGGCATAGCAACATAATTGTAAGGCTACTGTATTTCAAAATTACTAATATCTCTCCAAATATTGGTCCTATCAACTTGCTGTTTTTGCTAGTTTATTCCTTGACCAAATACACATAAGTGTGCTAAACTGCAGCAGTCAGGTCTTGCTAGATTTTGTGTGATGCCCAAGACACACACACACACACACACACACACACACACACACACACAGTGTCCACTTGCCTTTTATAATGAATATATGTTTTGAGATGTTATTTAATGCTCGAGGGCTAAAAAATGATGAATGCAGGGGGAAAGATTTGTTACGTTTGATAGGCTTGATGCATTCTGTCTTAATATGAGATGAAATTAGACATCTCCTTATCACTGGAGAGGGATAGATAGATAGATAGATAGATAGATAGATAGATAGATAGATAGATAGATAGATAGATAGATAGATTATTTTGCTAATTTTATATTTATTATTTTCCTTCTTTTTTCTTCATTGATTGTTTAATATCCTTCTGTGAACTTTGCATTTGACAGTTTATTTCTGTCACAATTGGCAATTCAGTTTCCAATTACAGCTCAACAAGTGAATTTTAATACAATACAATCATATATATCAGAGTTTATAGAGTTTCTGTGTATGTAATTTATTTTTATTTTATTTTCCTTACATTTTTTATAATATGTTGTATTTAAAATCTACGAGAGAGACAGTATCTTGTGAAATAAAGATGATTGTCAGTTATTGCATTCATATCAGATCCACTGAGATAACCTTGAGGGGTTAATATTCTTTAACGTAAGTATACAGGTGTCTATAAATATTGATATAAAATGTGGTTTTGGTTGGCAAAGTTCAGAATAGCCATATCCATAGTTTTTAGAAACATACAAGGTCATTATTTGAGTCAGTAAACAGGTTCAGAGTCTTTGGCTATCCTCCTCAGTGTTCATCCATGCAATGCCAACAGGCCTCTTAGTCCCTCTTTGTTCCCTCCCCCCCTCTCACCCAGGAGGCCCTGATCATGGCCAGCATGGAACACCCCCACCTTGTGCGCCTGTTGGGCGTCTGCCTGAGCCCCACCATCCAGCTGGTCACCCAGCTCATGCCTCACGGCTGCCTCCTCGACTATGTGCACGAGCACAAGGACAACATCGGATCACAGCTGCTGCTCAACTGGTGTGTCCAAATCGCCAAGGTAAGTGACCAGACAGAGCTCTGAGGACCAGGGTGTGTGTGTGTGTGTGTGTGTGTGTGTGTGTGTGTGTGTGTGTGTGTGTGCGCGTGTGTGCGTGTGTGTTACGATATGTTCAGTTGCAAAGACTCAGCAGCTGTAGGTTTAGATGTGAGTATTTGAGGGTGGTTTTGGTCATGCTACTGCTGTTTACAGTTTTGCATAAATCCCTTCCAGTCTGGCCCTGTTAATCCTAATTATCCTCACTGCTTGACACAACAGTGTGTATCCTAATGAACGTATTTACAGCCCTTCACAATGACATGATAGGCCACTGATGTTGTCGCAACAGACAGGCCCGGTTTGCTTTGAACTCAAGCAGTCGTGAAGTGAGTGGCGGGATAAGAAATTAACAAATTCGACCTATCCCTACTCTTAAAGTGAAATCTGCACTCAAAAGCATGGAAACAGCAGTGGGGCTTGAGATACTGTGTGTACTTTTGCTTACCCAAAGAACATTTTGTGTTTTGTTTGCAAATGAAGTCACTGCTGTCAGACTAGTTGATAGTGTAACTGCCGGGTAAGATTTAAGTTGTCTGAGTTATATCTCCGGAATGGCAGTAGGGTGCTAGGCTGCTATTACATGCTGTGCAGGCAGACATCTGCTGCGATACAGAGGCATCCCCCATCAGCTGTGGAAGCGGTAGCAACAAAACACCAGCCAACAAAAGGCTGATTTACTGATTGGATTTTAGACAACAACTAGGATGCTTTACAGTTTAGAGTGGATTGCGTGCCAGCAAAGATTATCAGATCGGAAATGGGTTTTGTGGGACTGCGGTTCTACCCATGGAGGTTGCAATCTCTAAACATTCATGAGGTCCCTACTGGCACATGTTCGGATTAGGTTAGGACTTGTTTTCCTCAGAACCCAAATCCTAACCCTGTGTTTTTAGATTGTGTTTTAGCCACTTGTTAAACTCAGAAACTAAAAGATACACCCATGTAAATGAAGCTAAGCAGATGCATTGTAGGCTAAAAGAGCTTAATTAAAAGTATTATTCATGCCATTTCTTCCAAGAATTGCTAGTAAAGTTGAAATTATTGCAGTAGTGGGTCATCTCCTGCCAACTGACCCAGAACTCAGAACTTTTCAGAACAATTATTAAATGATGAAGGATTAATATAACGTCTGTAAAATTTTTATGTATGCTGCAGTGAATATTAACTTTCCCTTAAAATGAAGTGTTAAACAAACTAAAATAATCCATTTTGAGGAAAATATACAGTAAAAAATGACTTTTTCACCTCTGAATCTATTTTTAGCTTGACTTGTTTGAGTTAATATTCCATGCAGGACCAATTAAGTGAAATAATATGATAGAACTGTTTTAATGTGATACAGGATAAACATTTGGTTGGAAAGAGTAAAGAAACAGTTGAGATATTAACTCCTGAAAATGAAAGAGTCTCCATTCTATGAACAAAAAAATATATTTTTATATGTTTATTAATTTGACTCATTCTCCTATACCATATGGTGGAACATATCACTTTTGGTGGTAAAAATGTTTGAGACCATTGAGACATTTCAACTAGCTGGCACTCAGTGTCAATCCATAAGAAGGCAACAGTTGGTTGTACTGTAGCACATTATGAATGCCACTTGTCACTTAAATGTGTTTTCATGTGGAAGCAGAATAACGTTCCAGTCAAACTAAGTCTGACAGTCGTTACAGTTCTTTACAAGTGCTCATATCATTTGTAGAAATGTCACAGTGTTAGTCAAGGAAGAGGAAGAAGAGCAAGACTCGCAGTCAAAGATTACCAGTAACACATGAAAACATGCAACTAGAACTGGAATCAGTTAAAATGACTTTTCCCAGATTTAATTATTGTAGTTGGTCTTCAGCATACTTCAGATACTTGGATCTTTTGAAAGTTTTTCCACATTTTTATGATATTCATTATAATTGGACCAAAGTGTTGCTGTTTCTAATTAATAAATGTATAGTGTCATCTTAAGTCCTCAGAAAACCAGTGCAAAACATTGTAATGATAATGGCAGGAATTAAAAATATTTAGCATTAATTTGAAAGTCTAATATTCTACTACAGTGAATGATATTTCAAACTCTAATCAGTAATGTAAATTGTCATCAGTTGCAGCTCTGTCACTTGGTTCTGTAACACATGGACTTGTCTTATTTTTATATGTATCATATGCAGTGTTTCCTGTGGAATTGATCTTTTGTTGTGGTGGTGTGAAATTTGGGGGGGGGGGGGGTTCGGCTGCTTTCTGACCTCATTATTCAATAAGTAGGCCTACTTAATGTAAAAAAAATCTCTTCATGCACCTGATCTGAAAGGTGTGGTGTCAAGTACAATTTTTACCCCCGTATTATATTTGTACTTCCAGTGTTTTCGGACATCCACACTATGTGGGTAAATTTAGTACATCACACAGCATGCTGGTTTTACACCCATATTATTTTTACCCCTCGTTTGCTGTGTCATTTTGAATATCCAAATAAAGGGAAATTTACAATAGTAAATGAAAAATAAATGGGATAAATTTAGGAAAACAGGTTTCACTACCGGATGCTGCTGTGAAAAAGAATTCACATACCTGAGCATTTGAAGCATGTGCATAATTTTTAGGGGGTAAAAAAAATACAGTGGTAAAATTGTATAGCGACACAGAGCGCACATGTCTTCTTATTGGCTTCCTATTTATACATATGCCTAATAAGTCTAATGCAACAGTGATGATTTTTGTATTAAATGTATGGTATGGCAGCAAGGATCTTACCAGTGAAAAGGCTGGAATGTAAATTACCTGTTTCTAAAGCTGATGTTTCAGTTTTGTTTGTGATTGGTCCAGCCATGTTCGAACTGCATTACACCACTATCACCATGCCTTGTCACATTGTGTTAAGTGTTCGATTTGTTGTGAGTTTTGTTTTACTCGGGAATCTGAGCATGGATGAGGAGTGGGAGGAGATGGACACAACAGAGGAGAAAGGAAAAAAAGGGGTGAAATGAGTGAGACAAAGACTGAAGACGTGAAAAAGCCCAGATATATACAGGATATTTAATATAATGTTTTGTGCTTGTTTTGCGGACCGGCTGCTTTTTCCTCCAGTAAACTGCCCAAATATGTGATTTATTACAACTATCCCTACATTCAAATGCAAAGTAAACACGCTGAATTATTTACTCTGCATATAATTTATGATAAAATACACTTCTTATTTTTCAGCCCAGTAGTTAACCATGCTCTACATCCTCTGTTTACCTTGTAAAATATTCGGGAGGAAGAAGTTGTTGTCCCTGTTGGATCACACTGTCCCAGTACAGCGTTTCCTCACAAACCTCCTGCTCATCACACACTTATTTTTATGAATTATTAAAGTTGGCAAAAATATTTAATGTCACTGTGTCAGGCCGAACCCTGTCTTCACCCTCAGAAAGTCTTTGTTCTGCATCCATTGTTGGACCATATTTTTACCCTTTATGAATACCAAATGGGTACATGTGCCAAGCACTTTTCAGTTGAGTTTTTATATTATAACGTGCCAGGAGGTCACAGACTTGAGTAAAGCTTCAGTCCCCGTCTCCATGACGCCCAGCCGGTCTTGACACACCAGCGCTGCAATTAACTCGCTCACAAATTATTACTGGACTATTTCAACACAGCATTAGCCCGCAAGTTGCATGTGCACGAGGAACCTACTGTGCACAAAACCTCTTTAACTGACTGTTCCTCTGATAGTTCCAGCTTTAAAATGAGCTCATTTGGAGCCAGACATTGTTAGAGGGATGATGTCCTCCTCCATCTAAGTCACCGATGAAAGGTTCAGCTGTATGGTGTGGGGGCACTGTAAAGACTTAACCCTTTATTCCCTTGTGATTGATGATTCCCGAGAGCTTTAGGAACAGGTTACTTAAGCAGGTACTTATTGCTGTAATTGGATTCGATTTCACCTGTGGCAGCAGGGGGAAGTGTCACTGTCCTAACGTTAGGGAGCAAGAGCAAGATAATTCACCACTGTCCCCAACCCACAAAGCTGCTCCAGGAAATGGGTTGATTCTAGGGGGTATTTCTTTTATTTCTTTTTTTGGACTTGACATCTATTGTTCAGTAAGCTCTAGAATTGACTGATGGACTGATTGCTTTTTTTTTGTGAGTGTATCAAGAGTGTAGAATCAGTGGGTTTTATCATGTTCCTATTTGCTTAAGAAAGGCCTGTCTTTTACATTATTCCCACATTTCTGCCAATAATGAGTTAAAGCCAAGTGCCATTTAACCTCTTGTCAAGAAGAGCTTATTGGCAGGTTGTAATTTTGTTGATTTTAATGGCATATTGACACCTTTTATGTCGAACATCACATCACAAGCTCAAACAATACAGAAATAACTACTTAAATATGCATCTTATGTTGTCATTCTTTTTTTCAAAAATGAAAATGATGAATTTGACTTCCAATTTCTGATTTCTTCTCAAAACAAAAAATGTAAAAAACAAAACAGTGGAATGACTTGATGTTGGGACACAAAGACATGACTGGTATGACCTAAAAATCATATTCATATGTTACTAAATTATAAGACAACGACCATGACTTTTGACATCGTGTTTTAGTCCATATGTTGTAACCTATTAAACATTGGTAAATAACAGAATTTCTAGGAGCCCACTGCCCAATTGTACACTAGAAACATGGACCATATATAAAGAATGCTGACCCAAAAGCATTTCACAGAGTTTAACTTCAAGAACCATATAATGGATGGGTACTTGAGTTTTTATTTTACTACAGGTACGATATCAGATAGAGTACATTTTGAGCTACTCTGCAGTCACCACAGTGGAGCCTGAAATGTTTTGGTTTCACCTCTGAGGAGCTGCCATTACACCCATGTTTCTACACAGTCTAGAAGCTACACATGACTAGAAGCTATAATGAAGTAAATCCATGTAATCCATGCAGAACCTGGACTGGTGGGAAGGAACAAGTGCTTTGTCAATATTAAAAGCGTCATATTTAACTAAACCCACTTTTATTGGTCTTGGGTTCATTTATTTGTATATTTGGACCCTAATACTTCATAAAGTTTGAATTTGAACCCTCCAGGTGCTGCAAACCTATCTTTATATTCATTTTGGCAAAAAATCGAGTGGATTTCTAAAACCATTTCAATTCCTTCTTAATTTGTTACCATAATTGTTTATCAGCAGCAGCGGTTGTAGTAAAAACTGAAAATATGTCCAAACTTCATGCTGATTACCTAAAATGTTCAGTTGTTGGTTGCATAAACAAACACAAGTGGCTGAACGGGACAGAGAAGCATGGTCAACCACCTGGAAGGGGTGGGGTCATTTACATTTAAAGGGCCAGCACTCAAAACAACCTTTTTGGTGTCATTACTCAGAAATAGGATTGCAGATGGACCTGTGGCGTTGAAATAATGAAGAATTCAGACCCAAGTAGAGCATTTACAGTTTATGTAGAGCACAGGGAAATGTTTTAAAATACATAGTTCCATTTAAAAAAGCAAAATATCACTCCTTTCAGGCTTCAAAAACTCCCTGCTATCGTGTTTTCCTTGAACTCAGTGGAGAACATCATGGCGTCAAGGAAGGATGGAATAAGAGAATTCATTTAAAACTAATGAAAAGAGAGCTCAGTGCAGAGAAAATCTGGACGTTATTCAAAGATTCAAAGAATTTTTTTATTGTCAATTCCGTACATGCACAGGACAGACAGAGAACTGACATGTCATTTCTTTCACCTTGTTATAAATGAATAGAACAAGAAAAAATAAGAGGTATGAAGAATAAACTATAATTGAATGTAAAATGTACACATCAGTCTATTGACAGCACACTAACATTTATGAGGTGAATAGTGGATTCAGAACAACAACAGATCTGCTCATAGTACAATATTTTTAATAAAGTTATAAGATGTCTGGTTGCTGTGATGCGATGACAATCTTAAGTGTGTCGTGTAGTTCAGACTATAACCACGGACGAGGCTTGACCATTGTTACCATGGTTGAAACGGAAAAAGAACTTGGTAAACAAATTGGTTACAGTCATACTCAGCTTCTCGTCCTCTCTCATTTGTCAATACGAATCATGAATAAGTTGGATCTTATCAAAGTAAACCTGTTCAGTGAAGGATGCCAATGAAAGTTTTAAAGGTGATGCTGCTTCCCTTTGCTTTTAGAAAACAGTTATTTAGAGGTGATTTTCTACACAAAAGGGACTGTTTTAAACACAACCTCAATACTCCAAAAATGCATGCACTCAGGACTGGACCGCTATTACTATCTACAACTATACAATTGCAGTAACAACCAAATTATCTACATCCAAAGGTCATTTCTGAGGAACACAATATGAGCAATTATAGATTAATTTTAAATTAATTATGAATTTGGAATCGGAACATTGAAAAACATGTTGAGAGATACATAGACATACTATGTATTTGACCTTCTGTTATAGCAAATTCAAAAGTTCAAATTGCTGAATTAAGAAAACAGTTTTCTTCGACTTAATTCTGCTCCTTTTTAGTTGGTATCCATGTTCTTCTTTGTGAGAGGAAGACCAATTAACAGTAGATGTCTTCCAGTCCAGTGGCTTTATTAGTTTGTAACCAGGTTAAACCAGGTAGCATCGTTCTTCTCGGCCTCCTGAGTCCTCTTCATACACCCCGAGGTACACAGCCTAAGACAGATTTTTTTTTTTTCCCCCAATGCCCACCAGCATTAGCGTGCCTCCACATTCACACATGTGCTGTGGTGTGTGTCAGAACACATGCCCGTGTGTTTGGGCGTGTGAGCTGAATAAATAACTCCAAGGCCTCTTCTCTGAGTGATCTTTGTGCTCTCAAGATAATGATGGGGGACCTCTCCTCCAGGAGAAAGAGCATCCTTCGGAAGACATGCAATTTCCTAGCGAAGGAAGAATAATTTTCCCTCTGTCTTCAGTTAGCGTTGAAAAGGGTATTGTTAAAGGTAGAGGACAGAGGACAGGATGGAAGGAACGGTATTGAATAACATTGGGCAGCAGAGTGCAAAAGAAGATATTTAGAGCACAGTGAAGGCTAGAGGACATATAGAGCAATCAGCGGTGTGGTGAACACATCCGGAGTATAATCAACTTCAGCCTATAGCACCGTGAGTATGTGTAGTTCTGTTGCATGTGACCCCTGGGTTTCATCAGAAAGGAGTGGGACGCAGAAACTACAGGGAACATAGAGGATCGAAGTCTATTCAATGTATCTTTACCTCACAGTGCAATTGTAAACACAATCAAAACATGCAAATATATAATAATAATACTAGTTTTATTCACTTCAGCTCTGCCGAGCCTTGTCTATAGTTTAATAATAGAGCTGACAATACTGACACAGTCCAATTCACGCCACCCCATGTAACGTCACAACAGCTGATGACAGAAGCATGAATCATCTGAGTTCGAAGGGTCAAGGAATTGATGGAAGTGTCAGGTGTGGTGGAGGTCTGCTGGCACTGATGGTGCATGGTGAAGTTTGTAAAGCTCAAGGACCTTCCTGCAGAAATGTGCAATTGTAGTTGAGGTTGGATGTCAGCTCATCTGTTATATGCTGCACTTGCTCAGTTATAGTTTAGCATTTTGATTAACACAAAACTGTAAACGTGTGCAAACATTTCGCTCCCAGTGATCAATCTCCATCAAAGTGAATCAAAGAATGTAAACACTATTACTTTGGCTGTTCATGACTGCAAGGCGGTACTCTTATTTTATAATGCGACAAGGGAAACTGTCCCATCATCAGTCTGTATCACAAAGTAAATGAAATATGTAAACACAATTACTTTGGGATGTTTGGTTTAAGTATCGTACAGAGCTGAAACGTTAAACACATCGATGTAGCAGGAGAAATTCTTCGCCATACCATATGAACCAGCTCAGGAGAGGCTCTCTGTTTTCCTATTTTGCCATAACATGCGGCAGGTTGCCAGTACCCCACATAACCACCATAACAACAGCACAAACACCAGCCGTATGTGGGCTGTGACCCGGGCAGGTGACCGCTGCGCCACAAATTGATTGGCTGAGGCCTGTCGCCAGGCAGTGACTCTTCATCACTGAGTGTTTTGGGCATTGAGATAATGGCCCCCATTAATCTACAGCCACACTCAGGGCTGCCCCACTGCCACACACACACTCAAACACACACATACACACACACACACCGCCAATGACTGACACTCACACGAGCACACACACAGGTCTCTTTAGATCCGAGTGAATGGCCTCTGATTTATTAGTCCTGATGTTTCCCCTCTTTATTTTGTTATTTTACATGACACTCTTTCCTGTCCTGCCCTTTCCAGTCTATTTAATTAATTTTTTTCTCTTTAATGCCATCTCTAGCGTCCTTTCCTTTTCCTCACCTTTTCCTTTCCTTCCTCCATTCTCTGCTCTTCTTCTCCTCTCCTTGTGTTCCTTTTCTTGTTCCCTCTTGTAACCATCCACCAGGGTTAACAGAGTTCTTACTGTGGCCTACCTGTCCTTGTACATTACTCAAACCAGTTTGTCCACTCTGAAATGTCCCTGTGTGGATTTTCATGTGTGTGAAAGGAAGCATATTATGTGTTTTTCAGTACATCTAAAACACTTCAGGGCTTTTTTTTTATCCTCCTTGGTTGAAAAAAATAAACCTATTGTACATTTCTAAAAACAGATCCATGAAATACATTTCCTGTCATCCTGCATATCAGTGTTGTTGGGTTTTAACCAGCCCAGGCACCAGAACTGGCAGATGTACAGAATCCAATCACTTAGTAGTTCCCTTTAAAGTGGACTACACAAGATCAGTAAGACTCTGTAAATTGATGTATGTTATGAGAAAAATGTTCAATTGAAAGGAAACTGTGAGCTGTGCAGATAAGAACTGTGCTCTTTATCACTTTGCTGGAAGTTGACAAGCAATGTTACCCATCAGTCATTGTGCCTCGCTAGAGTACAATAAAAGTGGAGCCCATAGTAACAAATATTATTATCATTGATATGACAATACAAGTGAGGAAGTTACCCAAAAACAACTATTCAGCCAAAGCTCTAAGAAAACTATTGTTGACATTGATTTCATTGAATCAGTCTATTCATAAATGAGTTAAATTTCAGTGGTGTATATTCTGTATTGGTAATACATAAAACTGGGTGTAATTGGAAAGTTTATAATGATGGAAGAATACAAGCTTTACAAAGTAGAACCAACACATACTTGAGGTCTCAATGCTGCCATAGTAGTGCATAAAGGATGTGATCTACACAAGACATTCCCTTAACTTACAGTTTCTGTATCAGGAGTTGGAGGTCCTCTTTATGCCCACTGTGGATTATAAGAACGCAATAAACTGGACAACAGAAGACAGCACTTTGGTTCAGATTAAGAAAAGGTGTGATTCAGTCCAAATATTACCACTATTACTCTATGAGTCATTTTATTACATCTCTGTGAATGCGCTGATATTAAAGTTTCACTGTGTAATACTTTTGGGCACTAATTCTATGATTACCTTCAACAAATTGTATCTGAAGTTCTCCAAGAGGAAACGAGACATGTCTTGACTTCCTTTCGACCCCGTGATGCAGATTTTGGTGTTTGTACAGCGGTGGGAGAGGGGATTGACAGGTGTAATCAGTAGTAACCTTCAGACTGTCTTTCTACATCCCGAGGCACCGTGGCAGCTCCCATAACTGTGATATTCAGTCAGTCAAATTTTATTTATATAGGGCCATATCATAACAAAAGTTATCTCATGACAGTTTACATTTAGAGCTGGTCTAAACCAGACACCAACAGAATCCTCCAGGAACAAACACAAATGGATGTCTGCCTTGACCAGTCACAGTATATCATTTGAGCATCCTCATCGTGATGTACATGTGCGCAATAGTCACATTGTAAGTCCTGCAATGTTGGAGGCAAATGAACTCAACCCTTTCTCATCTCATTTCAAGGGTACCTGACACATTGCACACAGCGGTCCACCATTCACAATTGTTCTTAATCAGTTTGGAGCGAGTCACTGGTAAAAACATTGAAAAATGAGTAACGAACAAGAGGAAATCACCGTAAACTCAGACTTGGTGCCAAGAAGAAAAGCAATGTTAGTTATTTGGAATTATTTCAGCTACAGGAAGGAGGATACTGGAACACATGTTCTGTGTCGATAATGCCTTGCGTCTGTTTCCACAATAAGAGGTAACATAACTAATTTTGATCATTTACGTTGGCACCACGGAGCTATTATATACTCCTGAGTATTTTTTCATATTGCAATATACACTTCCCGGCCAAAAAAAAAGTCGCACATGCAATATTTGACTGCACCATCTTTGGTTTTGATTCCAGGAGAC
>JAQQZY010000013.1:17311979-17326311 GCA_030068375.1 Ostorhinchus rueppellii | reverse complement strand
TTATTATTATTATTATTATCGTGTCCTTAAAATGTAGACATGATATATACTTCGGAACAAGAGTAATTATATGTGATGTAAATTATCGTATGTGTTATTTTGGTTTCTTATTCAGAGTCAAAGCATATTTTTTATTATAGCTATTTACTGCTACGTTCAGACACAAAAAAAGGATGGAAATAACAGGGTTGAATCATAACAAACTGCAAAAACCACATAGAAAGTCAAAGCTCCACAACACTCACACACTGCATTACTTTTTCTAGTTTCTCCTCCATCGTCTCCAGCTCATCTTTGTCTTTTTCCTCCCCAGGTTGGATGATAGACGCAGACAGCAGGCCCAAGTTTAAGGAGCTGGCCGCCGAGTTCTGCAGAATGGCCCGCGACCCACAGCGATATCTGGTTATTCAGGTGTGTTGGTCTCAGCTGGTTCACTATCAGGTCCCACAGCAGCTGAATGGAAATACAAGCCTCTGGCATGTTCTTAGAGTTAGAACTAACAGTGGACAGAGCCTTCACTTCTGTACTTTAGTAGAGTTTACATGTAAACTAAAGGGACAGGTTACATTTAGGTGTTTCTTTTCTAACAGGGGTCTGGGATACAAAATAACAATAAAAAAAAATTTCACTATAGTTTTCTATATGTGATCAATATCATTGCATTGATTAATTTGGTGTAAATTGTTATCTTTGCTTCCAAAATGCCTCAGAAATGTTTTTGCTTTGTTTTTTTTTTAAATTTCATTTATCTCCGCAGTTTTTATGTTTTTGTTTGTTTGTTTTTTGTCTAGGATGTTGTTTTAAAATGTTTTAACTATTTTAAGCAAAATTCGGAATGGATTACTTTTACATGCTTTATTCCTTTTGCATCCACACACAATAAAAGATGATGTGTGATGGGTTTGAGTTTCTAAAAATAGAGTCCAGAGCAGCCACAGTGACTGTGGCTACATAACCTGAGTCTCACTTCTCTATCACTTTTGTTTATTAAACCAAAGATGGAGGAAAGTCAAAAGAACTGATGTGTTCGTGATTACATAGAGGTTCACACTTGACTTCATGACGAACAGCTCAATAACAGGTGAACATTAATTTCCTTGTCACTTTGTCAGATAAAACCAGACTTGTGATGAAAATTGTGGGGTAATGCCACTTTACCACAGGGCGTCAGTAATATTAATGGCCAATTTGTACAGGATAAGAAATATCAGTAAAACTACCACACCTGGGTGGGGTAAATCCATTCACGCTCCGCTGTCCCATCCTGTCGTCATGTGTGTATGACACTGATTCTGAATTACGTTTGTTGCACACCAATTCTGATCATACACGTTCAGCTGCCTGTTGATAAACAGAGTGCTGCTTCAAGAGCCTTTGTGTTTGAAAATCCACGGAAAACCACTTGTCAACAGGATATGACTGAGTATCTACTCACATATTATTTACTGGTCTGTTGGGACTAGGGGTGGGAATCGAGAACCGGTTCTTTTTGAGAACCGGCTCCCAGGAGCTTGATTTCTTGGAATCACTTGCCTACCTGCTTAACGATTCTACTTATCGATTCTGCCTTCGTTGCACATGTGTGATGACGTCATGTGTACGCTGCATTGTTTTGTTTAGAACTTAGCTAACATGGTGTTGAGGCAGAACCGGTCTAAACAGTTGGAACACTGTCAAAGCTTCAATTTCTTCTAAAGGGTGGAATCCCTCCAATATGCTCCAACATTTGTCCACGCAGCATGTGATTATTAGTTAGGAATTAGTTAAGCGTCTTTTGTTTCACTTTCATTGTACCCCCCCCCCCCCAAAAAAAAAAAAAACTGGGCCCCGCGTCATCTGTTCTTATTATTTGTACATACTGTATGTTATATTTTTTCTATAGAGATGGAAATATAAAAGACTGGTAATGCAAAGGTACCAATTTTTACTCTTTTATTCCCTCACCCAATGAGAATCGATAAGAGAATCGATAAGGAATTTGATCGATAAGCAGAATCGATAATGGAATCGGAATCATTAAATTCTTATCGATTCCCATCCTTAATTGGCACAGCATTATTATTACCTGGGGTCATTTTCCCGGACCCTTTTACAGAAGGTAAAAGTCGTGGTAATCTTTACTGGCATTGGGGGGTAATAATTACAGATGTAGCACATTTGGACAGGACTAAAATCTCTGGAAATTCTTACTTTACCCCACGTATCTAGAAAACTAATTCGGTCCAAATAGTCCTTTACATTTGCTCCCTAGATTAGAATAAATCTGGCTTTCTAATCTTTGTTTTAAAAGTAATCATTTTACCTTAATTCTAATGCATTTTTTACATAGAATTTTTAATATTTCCATCACGGCACACTTTCACATTAGTGCTGATTTCCCCCTAAATGGATGATTCAATAACCCATAAAAAGCAGCAAGAAAATGAAGACCTAACAAGCTGAAAAAGATGTAAAATATGGAGAAAATTAAGAATGTCATAGAAGACATATTGTGTGAAAACCAGATTTAAAAAAAAACATAGCAAGTCAAGAACAATATAAAAGATGGAACAACATAAAAACAAAGAAAAAGGTACAAGAAGACAACAATATAGAGATGCAATGTGATGAAAATGATGTAAAACATGCCACACAAAAGAAAGAAATGACGGCAAAATAAATACATAACATCATAAAAAGGTGTAGGAGAAGCAAACCACACAAAAACAAAACAAAAAATGTAACAAGATCATATTACAATTAGATGACAAACATGTAAAAGATGCAACATGACCAAAAAGATGTAAGATGCAACAACAAAAATGAAAAACAGACGTTATGAGACAGCAACATATAAGATATAACACAACAAAAACAGTGTAAAAGATGCAGTAGGACAAAAATAACTGGGATGAACCCTGGTCTCCAAATCACAAACCGATTTTAGACGATGTAGCAGCAGACAGAGCCTCGCTGAGTAACAGTGAGTTAGAACTAACACTGTGAAATCAATTGTGTTGAAAGACAAAGGAAAATCAGAGTCGTGACACAATAAAAACTGAATTTTAAATGATATCATCATCATGTTTGGTTCACGTTTGGTGCAGGAAGAGACAGAAAATCAGGCTTCTAAGGTGAAAAAGTTGGACTACATCAACCAATCAGAGCTATGGTATCATGCAACAGGATTGTTTTTAGAAATAGTGGAATATATGATGTGAATTTACAGTGAATATATTCTGGTGGCTGTAGGAAGGACATTGTGACACCAGATAAAGTAAATAGTTGTGCTTACTTTTCCTTAAAAAAAAAAAAAAAACACCT
Organism: Ostorhinchus rueppellii; assembly: GCA_030068375.1. Taxonomy (NCBI): domain Eukaryota; kingdom Metazoa; phylum Chordata; class Actinopteri; order Kurtiformes; family Apogonidae; genus Ostorhinchus; species Ostorhinchus rueppellii. The sequence continues at coordinate 17,323,008 of JAQQZY010000013.1, read as the reverse complement.
GAGGCATTACCTACATTTTCATGTAACTGTATATAACATTATTTCCTAAATTTATAATTATATTTTTGGAGGATTCAGTATATACATGTTCTTTCTAAGTTCTAAAAATGGCTCATTCATCATGTTTCTGCTGAAAAATAGTAAACAATCTAAATTGTTCATACTTGGATTAAACATTTTTTGTGTGATTTCAGGTTCAGTGTGTTCATACAGCATGTCAAATGAAAAAAAAAAAAAACAAAACTGTAAAATCACACAAGTGAGGTTGTACTGAAAAACATAAAGCCATTTTTAATCAGAAACGTAAAGGCAAAATCAAAAGTATTGAAAAAGTGCCAAAATATACACAGACTCCTAAGGGCTACAACACACCAACACAAAAACAAAGTAAAAAATCTAACAAGATAAAACACAAAACATGATGAAAACAGCAGAAATGAAGTCAAATACATGTGTGTCACAAGATGACAAGATAAAAATAACACGAAGAAATTAAGTAAAGATCAGGATGTACAACAACTGCATAAAAACATGACAAAAACTAGAAAAGCACTTGGAGAAAAAAGACCTCCGCCAAGGTAGCGTTTGTACTTTTTTTTTCTTTTCTTTTTTTTTTAAGGTAGTGCTTGTACTTTCCTCCACGTGATGGTGCTGAATGACCTCATCTGTGCCACCATGCCCTATCTTGCAATGATAAAGAATCCTTTAAAAAATTCCTGGATCCAGACGGTGATCCGGATCGCCTCCAAAATGTAATAATCTCTTCCTTGACTCCGAGCGGACATATCCTGAAAATTTAATCAAAATCTGTCCATAACTTTTTGAGTTATGTTGCTAACAAACAAACCTTGGCAAAAACATAACCTCCTTGGCAGAGGTAATGAGACCCATAATATGAACACACTTTTGCCTATAAAGTTGGAATAATTTTATTTTCAGACACGTTCCTCTGTTCTTTCTATTTCTACCCATACTCTAAGTATCACCTTTGGTCAAACACCATGATCACATACCAGTCCAGTTACATTTATTTATTTATTTATTTACACATCACAATAATGTCATGAAAAGAGATTTTATATATGATTTTGTTTTTTAATTTTTTTCTTCCAAATTCAGGGTCAACCATGTATTTATTTCCAGGATTTTGTGTTTTTTCTTTGATTTAAAATTAGAATGGATTATTAGACAGAAATGTCCCTCTACTTTCTACTTTATATCCTTTTCTTTTTCACTTGTAGCAGCTGAAGCAGTATGCCTAGTTTTAGAAGAATCAGACTACTTTATTAATCCTACAGCAAAATTATTTGGTGTTACAGTCAAATATAATAAAAAAGTGGCAGGAAAGAAATGATCAATACAAAAAAAAGAACAAAAAACACTCTATTAAGACAAAATTAGAATAGCATTTTATACAATATGTACTAGGCAATATATTATTGATATGATAATTAAAGAAATATACATAATAAGTGTGCAATACTATGGTTGTCTGTCAATTACAAGTACAATTATGAGTTTTAAGTACCAGAACTGTTATTTATGTTCAGAATGTGCGTGCTTTGGCCATCTCTGGTTTCAGATAAATAAAATGATGTTGTGTATGTTCAGGGGGATGATCGCATGAAGCTGCCCAGCCCCAACGACAGCAAATTCTTCCAGAGTCTTCTGGACGAGGAAGACCTGGACGACCTCATGGACGCTGAGGAGTACCTGGTGCCTCGCGGTTTCAACATGCCTCCTCCGTCGTACGCCACCAGGCCACGCGTCGACTCCAACAGAGTAAGCATACGGCTCATAATAAAGCAGTCTAATGTATTTCTTGTTATTTTACAAAACACAGGCAAAGAAAAGAAATTTAACAGGACAAACAATTTTTAAAAAATCCAATATATCATATACTTTTGGCTCAGAAAGTATATGACACTGATGATTAAAACTATTAAATGTGTGTAATATCATCTATTTCAGTGCTAAGCTCGCTGATGGGTATAAATGCCTGGTGCAGCTCCCAAGTTTTCCTTGCATTTTCCCCATCCTTATACACACATACACGTGCTTAGCATTAGCATTAGCATATTAGCAGCAGCATTGAAGGAGGTCGGTGACCAACACCAGACTTTTGTACCATGGTCAGGGGCACTGACAGAAGAATTTAGCCAGAACCTTCTAACAGTGGGAGAAGTGCTAACCACTACATCACCACACCACCCAAGTTGAGAACTCCTGTTGTAAAATGGTGGTTGATTCGCTATCAACACTTACCTAAATCTGGAAAATAGATTGAAGTAAAGACGTTTCCAATACAACCAATGAAAAAGACCCTAACTAAAAACGCAATTCATTAAAGAAATAAAACCTGAATAAAAACAAATGGATCAGCTAAAAGAAAAACAAGTGAAATTTGACAACATTATAGATGCCCTTCGGATAAAAAACTGCAGAGAGTTCAAATCTTTCTGCAGTTTGTACCAAGTTGCTCTGGGCGTAAGTTTCCATTATGGAAAAAAAAACCTGCCCGACTCACTGTCCTTTATAAACGCTCAAGGTGGTTAAGAACTTCCAATACACTGATGATTTTCCTCTGCTAATGGCCCAGCTCCATCATTTCCATCCCAGCGTGCGTGGCTTAAACCTGGGCTCTTTATGCACCAGCTCCCCAGGCCCCAGGTTTCATTACTCAGGGCTCCATAGGCAAATAGCAGACACTCTCGCTTAAAATGCTGGAGCGGTTTACTAATAGACAATGATTGCAGGCTCAGGCTGTTTGGCTCTGCAGCATGCACCACGTGCTGTTCGACCACGACTCTGCATCTTATGCACCTTTACCCTCCGTGACCTACCATATTGCCAGTGGCTCTTTATTCTCCAACAAACGCACACTTACTGTGAAAACATACCCGTAATTCATCCACGGTCCTGCTTATTCAAGGTCAGCACCTCTATCTCGAATTCAAACACTTCTGATTATGCAGCCACAAGCTTCTTACATGGCCAGAACTCATTGTTAAAATCCATCGGCTGACTGACTTTGCCACGGGAAGTTAGTTATTCAGGTTGTGCCTCTGCAGACGCGGTCTGATACAGACGGTTATCTAATCTGGGCTGATTTGCTCTCATGCTCATACTTGAAAAGAGGAGCGGGTAATGACTGGCTTTGAAGAAGGGATGAACAGAAAAGTTTAGAGGAGGGGGAAGCTGATTGCAACCGAGGGAAGAAAGTAGGAGTAGGTGGAAAGATATAACCCCAGGACGCTTCCCTTTTTTTGTTGTCTTTTGTTGCTCAGTTTCCTGTAATTGCTGCAGTAGCGCTCGCACTTGGCAAGAGTGCAGAAGAGTAGGCCTGGGTTAAATAGCCTACGGCAAGCCAACACAGCACCACAAGAAGGCCTTTGCTTCACATGTCATGTTTTGTATTTCCTCGTGGGGTTTTCGGCTCTGTATTGAGGTTCAGGTGCTTGAATCGTAGCGGTGCCTCGCTGCCCCTCACTGTCCCTGAAGGCTGATGACTACACCAGCAGAACTTTGTTGGAGAATTTTACCTTCAACAGACAGATGCATGGGTTAAAAGTCTCACTGCCTTTGCTGCAGGTGGCGTAGAACTGACTCACACTTTATTATTTTTGGCATCCAAACCAACAATGTTTGTTGTGTTTCAATTGAACTGTGAAGCTCTTCAGTGCAGCGATAAAAATGTATTTCCACTTCCTCTTGTCAGTGAATTGTTGCACAGTAAACGTGCTGTACAAGCTGTAATATGTAACGTTTAAACAGCTCGGCTCGGTCTGCCTTATGTACCTACATGACATCAAATCTTTCCAGACATTCACATTATGAGAATTGTGTACTTTTCTTCATTATAATGGCCTGTTTTGTTTGGTCACTGCAGTGGGGTCAGCTCCCCTTTGCACGGAAACAAGGTAAAGACCAGATAATGCCTAAGAGGCTGCTTTAAATCATATAGAATCATTGAAGTATACTTTATAACAGTAGAATTCATAACACAGTAATCCAACAGACAAATAATTTGCTGATATACCTCAATATTGCTCACATCAGTGTTTTATTTCACAGCTAATCGATGTAGTCACCAGTGGCTCATTACTATTATACTTAATCCAAAGGCAAAACCAAATGATCTCTAATCATGATGAAAAATGTGTCTACTTCCTGTCATTTTCTTGTTTTGTAAAAATGCCTTATCAAACACAAGATTATTTTCACTGCATTTTTCTTTAATTTTTAAATAATAGGTTGACTATTGAGGCTTCAGCAGCAAATATTTCCTCAAAACATACCAGTCTTTTAAGTTCTTAAAGTTTCTTAAATTTTATTTCAATTTCTGAAAGGACTAACTAACTCACAGCTCACACATATTTGGTAAAGAAACTAGTCGAGTGAACGAGTGAAACTAAACCTAATAAAATTCTCTTCACATCCTTGCATTACTTTGCTCATGACAGGAAGTAGGTACGTTTTCACCGAACAAATTGATTCGAAGGTATTGATCTGTTAGTGATATGGCTCCTAAAAGTCATCAACCAGTTCTTTGCCATTACATTACACTTACCAATGGATAAGTCAAGTCTTGTAAACTTAACATAACATCATGTTAAAGTGAAATGCTGTTACTTGAATATTTGTAACTAATCATAATGAATATTTCACATAATTTGTTCAAAAACTTTATTCTTCTCTTGTTAAAGTTCTGATTAAAGGAGCCCTATTTGCAGAATTTATACACTATGTCTTTAACCTTGGTTCACATTGCATTTTCTCTACCCCAGAATCAGTTTGGGTATCGAGATGGTGGTCCGAACCCCGCAGAGGGCTCTGTGGCAGGTGCCCAAGCTTGCATAAACCAAGAAGCCTCAGGAGGCCAAGGTCCAGCCCCGGACGACCAGCGCTGCAATGGGAGTCTGCATAAGAAGAGCCTGAGCCAAGCGGTCGGGGAGGATAGTGGGGGCCAGAGGTACAGCGCTGACCCCACCATTTTCCTGGGCGAAAGGACATCCAGAGGGGACACGGATGAGGATGGATACATGACACCCATGAAGGACAAGAACTCCTCAGGTATTCCAGCTCGAATAAAAAACACAGTAAGGGGTAGTAAATGAAATTACATAGCCTCAGAAATGAGTTGGCAGTAGCCCTGACAATCAAGTTAGGCAGATTTTTCAACAAACAGAGGTAGAATAGAGCCCAGCAGGAGATTCTATGGTGATGATGCATGATATTATGAGGGGCATTTTGGGAGGAAACTATCTAACTTTCATCATACATATTTTAACTTTGTCTCTTTTAATGGAGCTCTAACTCTTAAGGGACAGTTCATAGCTTTTCCTTCCATTGTAAGAGAAGTTCACAGCGTACATAGAAAGTACGTGGCTAAGATTGTATCTGATAGGGAACATTATATAGGTTCTGTGTTTAGCATGCAGCTAAAACATGACCTCGACTACATGAGTTCAAACATAACTCAAATATGACCTTAACTCATAAACTAGTGAGTTGGTGGGTGTTAGACAGGTTTTAAACAAAATATTTATTTCTAAGAAAACAGAGTGAAACAGCACAGTCTTCGGGAACTACACAATTTACATGTACGTCATGTGTCTGCTGCACCTCTTCTGTTCTGTCATCTCTATACTCATTCACAGAGTAAATACAATCCTTTGTAGTATGTTTTGCCTGTTCATTTCATTTCGCTCCATTGATTAAAATTCCTCCCGAGTTTCCGTTGACAGCAGTATATGTCAGCTACTACAGAGTCATGTTTTGCCTTTGATCATAATTCACTCCATCAGCCCTGCTTTCGCACTAGCGTCTTTGATTTTTGAGTAGCTCGAAATATAACAAAGCCTGCAGCAAAATGCATCTGATGCAATGTCAAGGAGCGGAAGAGTGGGCAAAATCAATAGGTTTCGCACCCCACTATTATAGCACTTGGAAGCAGTGAAGAGGGGTCATTTGCTGGCATTTTCACCCCCGGCAGATGGAGCTTCCAGTTCCAAAGAACTGCTGGCAAGTCGCCAGTCTGGTCCTGAGTGGCTGCCATTATCGCTATTATCATCTTCATCTCCATCTTCTCTTCTCATTAGCGAGCAATGTCTCTCTTATACTTTTTCAATTTCCATCTCTTTTGTTTTCGCTCTGAGAATCTGTGAATCTGTTGTTTGTCTTACTCTCTCATCACGCTTTTCTCTTGTTCTCCAACTTTCCACCCTCCCTCCTCCCTTTTCTAATCTCTGCTGTAGAATACCTGAATCCAATTGAGGAGAACCCATTTGTCTCACGGCGTAAAAACGGTGAGATCCATGCCTTGGACAACCCAGGCTATCACAGCACACCCAACAGCCAGCCCAAAGGAGAGGACGAGTACATCAACGAACCCCTCTACCTCAACACCTTCCACAATCCTGCAGACCTGGGCCTGGAAGCTCTGAGGAGAAACGGCCTGCCGCTTCCCACTCAGCCACCAGCTTCCATCTCGGCCACAACCTCAGCCTCCCACCTTCCCCTGACCATCCAGACAAGCCTGCCCCACTACCCCCTCCCCACAGTCCAGCCTTCTCCGTCTGGCGTGCCCTGCCACCACGGCCCACCAACCCACATCCTCCACGCCCATCACACCATCAAACCTCTAGGACAGCCTGGCAATCCAGGTGGTGGCTCCATGGGTCAGAGCCAAACAGGGACTACTGCCCAAGTCCAGGTGTGTCAGTCGGGCTCCTTGTCCACTTCAGCCCCCATTGGGCACGGCAGTCTGCCAGCCTACCAGAGCCTCACCACCACGCACCCGGCGAGCATGCTCAAGCACGGAGGACAGACGTCTGGTAAAGCCAGCGGTAAGAAGCTGAAGGTGACCTTTGACAATCCAGAATACTGGCAGCACAGCTTGCCTCCCAAGTCAACTAACCAGGTGGTCCCTGATGGCGCCCAGGGGGGCTCCACTAACGCCAAGCTCTTCTATAAGCAGAACGGACACATACGGCCGGCGGTCGCTGAAAACCCTGAATATATGTCGGAGTTTTCCCTGAAATCAGGCACCGTCCTGCCACCTCCACCTTACCGACAGCGGAACACTGTGGTCTAGATTGGTTCAACTTCCTGAGTGTGACTCTAGCCTCCAGCAGCCCCTAACATCCTCTCCGGTTCCACTGTTCTCACACAGAGGGGAGCGGCAACAACCAGCGCTGCCCCTCCACACACACATTAAAAAAACATTTTTTTCCAAATAACGTGCCATCTGCTGTAGACTGTAGCGACATCAGAGGGAGAGGCGAACCACGCAGACCAGACTCAAGTACCTTCATCGTATCCAGTCCAGTCCATTTCTGTTCTGTAGATAGAGACTGAGCTCCAAGTAATTGAAAATGTGAAGGTTAGTTTTGGGCGTGACTGTCCCGCAGCAGTGGACGTATGGTGTTGTCATGACGAGGGACCTGAACTCACTGCCAACCACTGCGGTGTCAAATTCACAAGAGGAACAAGAACTTTGACTTCATATTTTCTGGTATAATGTCTGCTTAAATAATACAGCAGACAGAACAAATGGTTTTGACAATGACCTGGTAGAATGTGGCAAAAGCGCAAAAACAGCCGGAAAAAAAAATACTGAAAGATGATTTTCAGTGAGACAAAAGACGGAGCACTGAAAGATGATCAATCATATCCAATCTTTTTGCCTATAGGATTATACTCTGTGTTGTCGAATTTTCCATTGAATATGTGAAACTCATCTCATCTTTCTACTGTAACTGTGATACTGTGACGGCCAAAACTACAGTGTTCTCTTCTTTTGCATTTGTAGTTCAACCATAGACTTTCAAACTTTACCCGAAAACCTGCGGGGCAGCCGCTGCATTGTCTTTGCCAGACTGCTGTGGAAAAGCTGATCACAAGCAGCATTTCCCCGCCAAAGGCTATAAGGGACAAAAAACACACTGTAAACATTTTTACAAACACTGGTTGCAGTGTTAAAACGGTTGATTTGTATACACTGGTTTTCCCATTCAGATCACGAAGCTAGGTTAGACGAGTTAAGGTTGAGAATGGGTGACAGTGAATAAGACCGTCCGTGAAGCAGCTGTACTCAAAATGGCGATCGTACAAACGGAGAGAGGAGAAGAGCGAGAGAAGAATCTACAGAGCGGGGAGTTAAAGTTCATACAAGCCGCCTAATGAAGACCTCAAGGAATGAACAAGACAGCACCAGCAGAGCACAGTAAAAACATTAGTGTGGAAGTGTGTGCGCGTGTCGGTTTATGTTATTGTGTTCACATATTAGCGAACATTGGCTCCACTGGGATGTCTCTGGGAAAGGTAGTACTCAGTGAAGACAGGGTTACCAGCGAAATAAACCCTCTGTAACCTTCTGCTGCTAGCTAACAGTAGACACAACATTAGCCTGACCTCAAACAAGGCTGTCAGCACATGAGACATGATATGATATCACAAAAATGGGCAGCACTTTACATTACAGCTCGGTGATAACATTTTATTAGTAGAGTAAGAATGAATGAAAGCGAAGCAATATCACAGGAATTACCAAAGTGAAAATCAATTAACAACAATTAATGGGTGGATTTGCATACCGTTCCACTGAAATTTATGCAACAGGGTGATTGGGGGCAAAAACAATGAAATCTTAATGTATTAGAGCAATTATTCCATTAAACATCCTAGTATGATGACATGAATTGGGGTAATAGTCTGATGAATTTCCAATTTTACAAGATGCTACCCTTGAAAACACCTTAAGAGTTTGCTCAAATTGGAAATTACCATATTATGCTGCTGAAATACATTCTCTTTTGCCTCAAGGTAACACTGGACAAATTAAATATTTAATGCGGTGACTTGTTGCCTGAAAAAAAGTTGCAATAAAGTTTATTTTTTGACCTTGAACGAAGGCTACAAAATGGTAAATTACCCGTTTCTGTTTAATCTCATGCTAATCTTAGATGAAACGGAACATCAAGAGTCGTGACCGTATTGCTGTATCTATAATGTAAAGTGCTGCAACTGAAAAACAATACATTTTTAACACAGAGAATCAGAAAGTTTTCAACAGCAACAACACTCAGCAACTCTCTTGAGAGCTTTGCATATTCGTAGACGACTCTTGTTTATTTTGGATAGGTCATACACTTTCCAAGTAAGATTTTGTGATATATTTTTTTGTTATTGTGCCAAAAGACTCAGCCTAGAGAACAGATAATACTTGGATCCCTTTCTTTGTTATCATTCATCCAGTCTCGGCACAAAATATTCATGTCATCCTCAGATACTTATAATTCTGCAGCAGATTTAAGCAGGAAATGGATGCTTATTATTCTTCCCACCACGCCTCTGTTCTTGTAGACTTTCTTATATAATTTGTTCCTGGATTCGTCATTACTATTTGACTACACAAAGGGAAGTAATGACTAATATAGGCTGGTCATAGTTTGAAATACACACAATTTGGACCAACAATACCATCCGTACACATCAGCTTTTTGGTTGTTTGTAATAATTGCCGCAACTATTTATTTTTTAAGCAGATTTAACCACTGCTCACCTTTTTGCTCCATCGTCGCCGAGAGACTACATGTATATGTTCCCTCCTGCTACTTTTACTTGCTGAGTCTGTTTTTGCCGGCGCTGGCTGCATCTGAAGTGTCATATACCCTTATATGTGTCTATTTATAAGCCTATATTTATTGGCAGTTGACTGTGCTGCAGCTGAAAATGTACATTGAACTGTACAGTAAAAAGCTGCTGAAACAAACTTAGGTTAAGCTTCCTCTTTTTCCTTAAGCTGTAACATATTGTCATCATTGAATTTTTTTTATCGCTATGCCGCAAGATTGGACACAGATTGAGTATATTTCTGATCTGTGGAGACTTTCAAGCCCCAGTGAAAGCATCCCAGTGGCGTTTTACTCTCGAGGTCTCCGATCGAACACTGATTGGCCCTTCGCACTCAAGGGAACTGTAACCATTACTACTGACGCCTCTGTAGGAAAACTGCCAGTCAATGCTGCTAAAAGCGCTGGTGTTAACAGCCATTCTTGCTTCTTGCCAAGCCATACTGAACATCTGTGGGTGAGAAAACACCTCAAAGCTCGCCAAACTTAGAAGATCAACATAGAAATCTTGTTACTTGGGTTTTCCTTAGAGGTTCCCTTGCGAGACTTGACTGGAATCACATTTTAATTCAGTAAATGTGGATGAGATCTTGTTGTTTCTGAACCTTTAGTAAGTTTCCGATAATAACAACTTTCCTTTGTCATTCTTTCAACATCTTTTCATCATTCTGTTCCAGCAGAGCCATGCCCAAGCTGTTGTTGTGTATTTATTTAGTGTATTTTAGTGTGTGAACGTGTACGTCTGAGCGCATGCACATGCAGAGCTGTATATGTTTGTTCTCCCCACGGAGCACTTTGATCAAATTCGCGGGTAGAAAGAAAGGATTTCCACCATGCGTTACTGAAATATTCAACTTGTTTATCGGATCGTTTACCACTTCAGAAAGCAGAAGTCGGCGGAAGGTACCCCGGCCAGGAGTTCATGAAGAAAACACAGTTTAGGTGGTACTGACCAGCTTCAAGAACGTTATGGATTTTGTTTTCTTCAAGCAGTATTTCTATTGCCGCTTTGATGATATCATGATTATTTGATGAAGGAGTATTTTGTAGTCCCTTTCAGTGCTCTAATGAAACGGAGACAGCATTTAATATAAATATGAAATATTTATAGCGGGCTTGTTTATACTGAGTGATGGAAGTGACTGCCAAATCTGGGTTTCCAGGAAAGGACAGCGGTTAAAAAAAAAAAAAAAAAAAAAAAAAAGAAAATAGAAAATCACATGCCTTGTTTCCGTCTGTCTTGTTTGCTCCAAATTGTCCTGCAAACCCTGGCAAGATATGTTTTTGATTCGGACAGAGATTGAAACACTGATGAGACGGCGGGCTTCACATGTTCCTGAGTGTCCTTCATGTCTCGCACAGGAGGTTTATATTCGACTAAACTGCAATTCCAT
>JAQQZY010000013.1:17246709-17258249 GCA_030068375.1 Ostorhinchus rueppellii | reverse complement strand
TGTAGACATGCTTATGTCTAGATTTAACAATTTTAATTCAAGAAATCTTATTGGATGAAATGATCTATGATCAGATATTTCACTTGTTTTGAGTACCTCCTTAGTCAGGTTTAGTGTTTTGACAGCCGTTTTTTGCAGTGCACTGATGCTCAGACCTGTTTATTCAGGTGCAGCTGACCTCATTTTAAGTCCACATCGCATTACTAAACCGAGACTTGACCAACTGAAGCAACCCCAGATCACAGCACGACCCCCAGAGGCTTATACTGTAGGCACTCGGCATGATGGGTAATCACTACAGCCACTTCTCTTCTCACCCTGATGTGTCTATCATTCTGGACCAGGGTCAGTCTCGACCAGGGGTGTCCAATCGTGGTCCTTGAGGTCCGGTACCCTGCATGTTTTAGATGTTTCCCTCTTCCAGCACACCTGATGCTCATAATCAGGCTTCTGCAGAGCTTCATGATAGGCTTATCATTTGAATCAGGTGCGTTGGAAGAGGGATACATCTAAAACATGCAGGATACCGGCCCTCAAGGACCAGCATTGGACATCCCTGATCTAGACTCATCAGACCACATGAGCAGATTCCATTAAAACACAGTTGAATCTTTTTCTCTCTATCAAACTGATGATTGTTTCAGGAATATGAAGATACTCACTGCATCTGGTAGGGTTACACAACTTGTTGCAGCTGAAACATATTAATCACTAATCCTTCAACAATTATCATACGGAAGGAACTATCCATGTGGTAACCGTTTTTGTGTTTGTTTGTGTTAGAGGCTAGGTTGTGTATGAACCAACAGATAGAATATTGCTGTATGAAGCACCTGAAGCACAACTGACCAACATACGTATATCTCATGATGACAATGAAGAATCAGCTTTTTCTTTTCATGGAGCAGATTTTCTTAACATGCTTAGATTAGATTAGTGTCTGCATATATATTTGAAGGGAGTTTATATGTATTTTTGTACTGAAGTATACACATATATGTGTCCGATTGCATATAAACTTAATGAAGGTCCAGTACTTGGGGTGGGTGGGAGCAGTTGGATAAGAACTGGATACAACAGTTTCATGTTGAAGTTGTATGTTTCTTGTTACACATTTGAAAGTTGAAAATAAGAGACCTTGATCAAAAAAGATTAGATTAGACTGATCTTTATGAATCCCTTTGTTCAGAACATAATTGTCTGCAAGGGTGGTTAAAACTGGTGATAAATTTCGGTTTAAAATCTCCCCAATGAAATTTTTCCCAGAAGGCAATGATCAACTTGTGTAAAACACTGATAAAACAAAAATGTTCTCATAGAATCACACTGATAGCCCAAAATATTTGTTAGTTTCTACCAGCTTCTGGGTGAGCGGTGTGGATTCACCATTCTTTTCTTGCCTTTTCAACACAAGAAAAACCTGACACTTAGTTTTTCTTTCATTTGAGACAAAATATATGATCATCACTGCAGGAGGCTGGAGTCATTATTACTTGGCACCAGTCAGGAGAGGAAATGAAAAGGAACATTCGGGGTAAAATTGTACTGTAATGTATTTTTCTATCTTGAAATGGTTTCCGTCTACAATTATACACAGCTTTAATATTCGAGTTTCCTTTTTCAGAAGTAGTCAGAGAAAACAAAGAAACATCTGTGCAGCATCCAAACCCTTTATATTGTGCAGTAATGGACATGTTGACTTAACAATAATGATCAACCAATGACTTCGCCGGATGCTTACATTTTTGGATTTGGCTTTGGCATTGGCCTGCTTTCAAACACTTTTGGCAGTGCAGCTGTGTACAGCTTAACAAGTGGAGAGTGTGTTTGATTTGGACAAAATTTTGTTTTTCAATAAAATTACTAAAATAAATTCCCCATCCATCCATTTCCTGAAACACTTTAATAGAAAAAAAAAAGGAACAGGCTGCAGTTTTTCCTCAAGTCTGTTAAGATGGCACTGCTTCACGCCAAGGCCACGACCTTCACAGCCATCCTGCCTTCAAGTTGATATTATTTAAGTAGTCTGCAGTCGTATGGCGAACTCTGCTGACAGTGGTTACATCTGATTCGTAACCTTCACATAGTGCACACATATGTGGATGTCAGAGTTGGAGGCTAAAGAAAAGGCTTTGACAGATGGGCCGGCCGGCATAGCTCTCCCTGGCCGTGAACCAGGAAGTCTCACCCTCAGGGGGGAGTCCCAGGGTGAAACGAGGCGGCTCTGTGGGAGACGGTACAGTTAGTTCATTCAGGGATGTTCCATTAACTTGATTAATGGCCTAATTACTGCCAGTAAACACTCCTAGGAGATAAGAAGCCGGAAGGAGGAAGAAGGTTGGGGCAGGAGAACCCAGCTGGCTCATGGTCAGTCCATTACATTTGTTCTTTTGTTCAGAGAGTAGAAACTGGACTGAGACCACTTTTTTTAACCTTTTATTATTCAAGGTGGTCTCAATTGGAATGTTTTCATCAACATATTTTTAGCAAATTTTGAAGTATTATACTTGAAAATGGTAATAGAAATTACAATGTCTGAAAAAGAAAACCTCCTCTTTTTCTCAATTTAACAGTTTTAATGCTCACTAGAGTGGATTCTTGCTCTTTTGAGAATATGTGAATTTGTTTAATGGCAGATGTTTTTTCAGGTTCAGTCTACATAAGTTTGTGTGGACTGAAGTTTATGTTTACTGCCTTTGTATCTTTCTTGTAAATAAATCAATAATCGCACAATCCACCTCTTGGAGGTTTCCTTGTGGCTTTGGAGTGAGGGAAGGTGTCCACTCTTTCATGTTATGTCCTAGGATCCCCTAGCCGGGGAGTAACATGGTGAAACTCGAGTTTTCCTCACCTCATTGTGGTTCTTGACCCCTACTCTACTCAGTTATCTTAACTGCAGTCGCCCTATGGTAAAATTAGCTCAGAATCCTACTGGCTACTGAGAGCTGTATCCAGTCTTTTTTGCTTGCAAACAATGTCTGGAAGTTGTTTGGAACTTGACATTTTACATGTTGCATGTGGGCTGGACTACAGCAGCGGGGTCCTTTTCTAAAGGGCACCTCAGCAGTGGAGGGGCAGAAGCTGCTCTTTTATTTCCCCATCAAGATTTATCATCACGCTCAGTCCACTTGTCTGACCTTCATTCCTGACAGTAAAATAACTGATTGAACATTTACTATACCTTATGCAGGCAGTTTAGCTGTTGGTCAATGACATGTGAGCACATTAGCATTCTTTACCTCGATACAACTTTGTCATGGTTGTAGGAAACAAGAACCAGGTGTCGATTCTTTAAATCATGCTTTTCTATTTCTCTCTGAAAATAGTATGTGATAGTGGAACAACTAGCCCCCACAAACACTTTGGAGTAGCATGTCTGGTGCCCCCTCTGCCATCTCCAATCGCCGTGTGGGCGTGTTGCTTCAGCCTCGCTTTCCTCTCCCCTTGTCTTTCTCTACAGATGTGGGCTGAGAGTGTTGTGAGGCCTTTTGCTCTCTAGCTGAGAGAGGCAGGGAAGCAAGCCTTCATCCTCCTCCACACTAGTCTGAAATGCAGCCAAGTTCAGCGAGGAAACCGCGACCCACCCTTTGCATCTTACAGGGAGTTCAAAGGCTGCTTCCTTTTCTGTGGCGTGGAACTGATATGTGAATATCTCTGGTAATTAGCAGAATAAGGTGGTGACATGATTGAAATTGATTATGCAATTCATGCAAAGACGAGCAATTGCATTATGATCAATGTGTAAGCTGTGTAAGTTTGTTGTGCTTGCATCCAATTACTTGGCTGTATACATTAACTATACCATGCATTGCCAAGTTTTTTCTGAGATATCTTCATTTACTTGACATGACTGATGGGGATGATGGTGATCACTGTAAAAACAATGCTTGGCTGCTTTTTTTTCTGTTAGATAACAAAGCCAATTTGCAAAATTGACATGAGATATGTTACAGCCTGTAGTTGTTAGCAAACTTCCCTCCAGAATGAACTCTCTCTTGGCAGTTGGCACTAGTTTCCTTTGTTCTTGCTCCCTGAACTCTTTTGCAAATAATTTAGTTGTTGGTTTGGGTTTCATTTTGAAACCCTCACACAGCATTGTTGTCAGCGTGCCACAGAGTGCTGACATTTTCCTTTAGAGCGAGGTCTTTGGCCATTTTCCCCACATACACGTGTATAAAATGGGACTCTCGTATATTGTTTTCATTGATTCTGTCATGGCAACCTTGTAACAGAGCCCTGCTTCATAATTGGATCGCTGCATTGGACACAATAAGCTTCAATTCCCCAGCAAAGCCAGAGAGGTGGAGGAAGGCGGAAATGCTTGTCTGTTCTGGCAATGCAAACCTTCAGCCTCCACAACTGTGAATCCACACAAAGAGCAGGGTTTTTAGTATTATAATGGTAGCTTTTCAGTCGGAATGAGACAATGACACTAACGGGATGTAACACATTAAAAGAGTTAGTGTGTTCTGTTTGTTTAAGCTTGTACCTTGTGCACAAACACTCATTTGCACAAAGGGGGATGGTTAGTAATTGTATGATTAAAGCTAAGTGATGAAGGATAAGACTGATTTTCTTGTATGCATCCTCAGGCATGTTGTACCTTTCTTCTCGAGTTTCTGATGAATTTCAAATGCTTTCTCTTCCCTTTGGAGTTTTACAGTAATTGGATAAATTTCCAAACCTACCTGGAAACAGTCAGACTTAGCAGAACAAAAAACATGGCAGTCAGGACATCAAATTGTAGAATAAGAGATGTGTTCTTGTCAGCCCTAAGAGGGTTTTCACTTTTTAATGATGGTCTGTGTCAGTAGGACGTCACAGTTTTCATGCATCCAGATGCTTCTCTTTTGAGAATTTTTTTGGAGTCATGCAGTGCAAAACCAGCAGACTCGTCCGCCTTGATTTAAGCTCGAGTCACTTGTTTAAAGCGAAATCCCAAAGCAAATGCGACAGCAGGGAAAATGAGTTATCCTACTGCCTGACAGATATATTTGTTATTAGAGAAATTGGATTTTCAAGCTGAAATCCTTAACTTTTCACTTGTTGCCGACCTCTACAGTGTTTGGAGGCTTAGCAGGAGCTGTCGTTTGATTCAGACCCACGTGACTGCAAAAATGGTCTGGAATGTATTCACCCGAAGTGGACTGGAACAGTTCAGAAATGGGTTTGTCAGTGCAAGGATTAAAGACAGGTGCAGCTCAACAAGCCATGACAAGCAGATTGGTAGTTCTCAAAAGGCATTCCATGTCAGAAAAACAAAAGCTTAATGAAAAAAATAAATGAATATAGATAAACTAAAATGTGGCATGTATAAATGAGCTAATCTGTAACTGTAGCCTGCAACAAATAAACTGTTTTTATATATGGTTAAAGGTTCAGTGTTTGATATCAGAATCAGAATCAGCTTTATTGGCCAAGTGTGTGAACACATACAAGGAATCTGGCTTCAGTTTTCACATTGCTTACGGCATACAGTTCTGACATGAACCCGCACAACATGCCAACCTAGACATAATATAGAAAAACAGTCCACTACAGACAAAGACAATAATGGGTTGAGATTTACAGTGAATTTACAATGTAATATTTAGTGGAATTCAGTGGCGAGACAAAGTAAGGAAATTTCAGACCTTTGTCAACACATGTCTTGGACACGTCCTACACATTATGTGACCAGAAAAGACCCAAAACTCCAATCTGTGGGAAAGAACGAAACAAATCCCAATTGACCAGGAGATCTGGAATAGAAAATCCTACAAATGGACCCCACCATACAGGCATTGGATTGGAAACCATAACGGATAAGAAGGATGGGCAAGCTTCAACAGTCCTGGAGATGGTGCACAAATGATGAACTGAAGGAAGCCAGATGGATGTGGACTGAACAGAACAGCTCAAAACTGAGTCTGCTGGACCAAGACAATTAGATTAGTGGTGAGTTTGCAGATTGGGAACAATTGAATACTGCTCACAGCATCCCCTACAGTGGCCACAAAAACATCCATTAAAATCTGTTTGTTTTGTCAGTTCTGGAATTTTTTAGTTAAGAGGTAAGAATTACGGTCTATATTTCAACATAAAAAGTATGATGGTAAAAACCAGAAAAAACAAGAAGCTCAGAAAAGAAAAACACTTCTGATTTTCATGTCATTAAAATGAAGTTAAACATCATTTCAACCTTTCGATCCACTTAAATCTGACCCAACAGACTTCTTTAATTGCTATATCCTACAATATGTTATTTATCAGCGTTGCTACCAGGTCTAGATGGTGAAAACCTGAATAATTTAGTCGACAAACATAACAAATGCAGATGTTTTCATACAAGTGCATCTTATGCTGTAATAGAGGAGTTCACATCTGGTCAAATTCTGTTTATATAAAAATGCTAAACAGGCTCAGTGGTTCAGATTTTGGGGTCATGATGCTAAATGGAAAAGAGTCTGGAAGAGGGTTTAATTTAGGAAGAGCGAATAAAAAAATATCTGCATGTAGATCTATCAGAAAGACGTCAGTAAAGGAGGGCAGAGGTTTTTTTTTTTGTCAAGTTCAGTCATTCACAAAGACACAAAATTGTTTTAGAGGCTGTGAACCGTCTTCCTAGATACTCTGATAAAAGTGTGAAAACATATCTGTTGCAATATTTAGTGTGGACTGGTGAGGAAACCTAAGAGTCTTCTGTGAAAAAGACATCACAGCCATTTTAGGTTGATTTCAGTCGCAGAATATACAAGGAGATTCTTCGTTCAGTTCATGGAAATGTACATGTACATGGAGTGAACAGATCAGAATTCTTTTAATAGTAATATAAATAATAAATAATAGGATTTCATTCCATTAAACCCACCTCAGTAAGGCTTAGTAAACTTTACTGTTAATTAATCTCAGGCAGGCACTCGTATCAATGCCATAGAGGGAAAGTCTCAAAGAAAAGACCTTGGAAGATTCACATTGTCTGGGTTTGTCACAGTAATGAAAACCAAATTTATTATCATTCCTGAAAACAAGAACTGAAAAAAACATTCTTGTTTACTGAAATAAATGAAAATTATAATTATAAGAAAAAACAATAACTGAAATAGTATTATGTGTTTACAAAACTAACTAAAACTTACAAAAGTTATGGATAAAATTCCCTTCGTTTTTGTCTTTGTCAATGTCGCACTGATATGGAATCGATTTATTTTGCTAAAGCGATTTCAGCGAGTGGCACCATACGGCACTTCATGGTCCGTCACTTCTTCTCACTTGTCGCTCAGTTAGCTTCTCGTGCCCACTCTACCTGGCAACAGGAGACTAAAGTTGGGAGACAGCAACAGAGTCCTGTATGGGATTTATTTGAATATGATGGCAAGGAAGATAAAAGATATGAAAAAACTAGAACTAAGCATTTAGAAAAAAACAAAGGCAAACCTGCTCTAAAAATGAATTCAAGCTCACGGAAAAAAAGTCAAAACTAAATAAAACTAAACTATAATGGAAAAATCCACAACTCTTATAACATTGATGGGAACCCTCAAGAAGAGAAGAAAGTCCAGAGGTAAGAGTCATGAAAAAGAACGGTCTCCTACAGGTCACTTTATATGACCTGATAACCTCAGGTCCGGGGCCAAAGGACCAATCATCCTTGGAAACAGAGTTCCTCTCAAAGTTCAAAGATGAACACAAACTTACATTGTTTACCTTTTTTTTCCAGTAAGTTATAAACATGCATATTCCCAGGGACTGTGGACCTGGTCATAAGATTTGCATTCTTAAATTTGTCCAAAACAATCGTCTGAAAGCAGATAATTTATGCTATTTCATGTTGATTTTTCCTCTAATTTATCTTCCATCTGCATCTTATTCCTGGTTGGAGGAGGTGAAAGCTGGTTATTTTGAGGGAGACCTTTATCTCCAGAGGAATACACAAACAGGTAATTTGTCCTGGGTCCTTCACAAAACACAGACATGACAGAATGATTCAAAATTAAAATCACCAGCTGTCTCTGCAATTATTACAAATCACTAGATGTCCACAGCTCCTATTGATCCTGTGCAAAACAAAGGGTAGTGGGAGTGAAAGCTGAAATTTGTGCTATTTTGAGAATCAGAAAGCTAAGGCAATCTTAACCGTCATATTTAGCACCTAGATGAGAACCTCCGTAGTGGTTTTACTCCTCGACTCGAGTTTGAGCAAAGGGGGCATGGAAGGCTCAGTGGCACAACAGATGGCATCTCACACCCTCGCTGTCCCCTGAGCCCACTCAGTGACCGGTGCCATGCTGCCACTCTGGGCACAGACACCGTGAGGCAGAATTCATTAGCCGGATCAGGCTGGAAATAAGGAGGTCTGAAACATGAGGATTGGCCACTCACCGGTTCCAAAATTTCCTGTGTCATTTCCTTTCTGAGAAGTGCAGTTTGTCACCCAAGAGAGAGCATAAAATCCGACCAGTGAATGATTATCACTTAGCCTTGCGGTGAAGATCCTCGAAAACGACTCATTGGTTCGGGAAATGAAACTACCTTGAGCAAAACCAACTGTGTGTAAACACCGTTCCCTGCAGCACACCAAACAAATCCATATAGGAGACACAGGCCTTCAAACAGCTCACACTGTCACAGGGTCTGCATCGTGGTGCCGATGAATGGATTGAGGCAGCCAATTCACAGCAGAATAACCTTTGCCAGTACAGTCTAACCTCATTGCCGACAGATTCTCAGCCTCTTATGTTTGGTCTTTTTATACAAATCACATTACAGACTACTGGCCTTTTAAAGCAATCTCCAATTCAAGACTTAGAATTACAATGAAATGGAAACAGACACTTTGAACAGACATGAGCCGCCAGGTTACTGAGGTCCTGATGTTTTAAGATCATTTCAATAGCGCTCTGAACAACGGCGGCAGATCAGGGCCTGTGAATGTTTAGTTAATGAAGAAATTATGATCAGTCTCCTGAACAGATTCCAGGTCTGTGCTTCATTGTGACTTGATCACGCTTCAAAAATAGTCTCCTGTTCCGTTCTGTAGCAGTTAATATCTCGTCGTATGGTCTGCCTTCACACTTTTTGCATGAAAGATGTGATGAGTCCATTTGCTGTTTGGCAAAGACATTTCCTCTCCACATCTGGTATCGTCTGCTAGTTTTCCTTTTTATAATCTTAAGTTGGCACCGGCCGAGCACAGTTGGTCAGACGTATATTTCAGTCCAGGACCAGCCAGCCTGTCTGTTTATCTGTGTGTCTTGAACAACTTAGTCCCCAGAAAGGAGGAGAAGCTGCAGCTATGTTCCTTATTACATATTCCCCCTGAAGAACTCCACACTATGTTCTCTCAAACTCTGGCTCCTGAGACAGACTGACTGACTGACTCTTGCTCTCTCTTACAAACAACATGACTCTTGGATTTCCAAACCTGAGCAGAATAGCAAGAAGGGAGGCGATGCACATGATGGAATATGGTAGTGTAGCTGTATTCAGCAATAATGTATCTTTAAAGATTGTATCTGCAATTACAAACCTTAACAGGAGCTTCCGTTTCTGTAAACGTTATAAAACTTAACTTAAAAATGATATGTTGATGCCTTCAAAGTTCAGATTGCGTCTTGCTTAGCAAATGCATATAATTTCTGAAGAATAAGTCATTGTGATCTGATGTGATTCAGGTCAGATATGGTGCCAAAATAGATTATTTTCCTAAATAATACAACATTTCATTCCCAATAAGCCTGAGAGTAAATAATGATTTCTTCACATGCATCTGTTTGACTCAGTTAAATCTGTCTTGAATGTCTGAATGTGCATTATCAATTTGTGTCTACTGAGGCTGTGATTTGTAGTTCAGGTCCAACAGCACCACCCTCTGACCAACCTGAGGGACTACAAGTGCCTCTTTGTATGACTCATAACCCAAAAAATGATGCATCCAGTATGTGTCGTCTTATCTGTGTGAAGAAAGCACCTTCAATCATTCCCAAACGCAGAGTCCAAATATTTCAGGATGTGTATTTTTGACTGCTTCCTGAAGAGGTTGGATAATAATGTAGACAGTTGTGGAGATCTGAAGTGAATACACTCTTCTCAGGCAGTGGAAGACACACCGGTTTGTTTCCATTCTTCACCTGTCCTCACACTTCCGCTGAGCTGTTGAGGGAATCTGACACTTGTCTGACTTGTCCAGTCGGGCTACCAGCCGGCGGCTTCGACAAACTCCTCAAACTTGTCTCCTGAGAGTCCACCCGAGGCCTGGGACTGACTGAAAAATCACCCGCCACATCATGTCAGCGCTCTCCTCCCCATACAGCCAACACTATACAAAGACACACATACACATACATACACCCGCTGTCTTCCCGTCACTGCTCACTACCGGGGTTGCCACAGACATGCACTGACATCACAATTAAACCGAGAACGCCCCGGTGCTGCACGGTCATCCATCACATGCACCCCCACCCCAAATATGCACACACACATACAACAACACAGCGGTGGCTGGGGCTGTCTTCCTGCATGCTAAGAGGGAGGTATGCATCTCATGCTGGCAGCTCCACAAAGTATCTTGATTGGGGTGTGAAAATACATTTTCAACTTCAATTGGGCAGCAGCCTACACTACACCAATCCTCTCGAGTGGATTTTCCTCTGAGTTTAAGGAACAATGTGGCTCCCAGTTCTCTTTTAGC
This sequence comes from Ostorhinchus rueppellii, assembly GCA_030068375.1. Classification (NCBI taxonomy): domain Eukaryota; kingdom Metazoa; phylum Chordata; class Actinopteri; order Kurtiformes; family Apogonidae; genus Ostorhinchus; species Ostorhinchus rueppellii. The sequence continues at coordinate 17,247,577 of JAQQZY010000013.1, read as the reverse complement.
AGGTCTAGTATCCCTTTGTCAGCCTCCATGTTGAGGAAAGATTAGACAAGACCTTTTGGCGCAGTTTCGATGATATATGTATCATAATATTATCACTTTTCACCACTTTCTTGCTAATATCCCTCTAGTGAGTCCTCAGTCATGCCAGGGAGGCGCGAGATAATTCCCTGAATATCAAGGAAGATGCCCTCTTAGGAGCCCCTGGCACTCAGCAAGCGGGCAGCTCCGTGATTCTGATCTCATCAAGCGAGCACGTCCGCCTCTATCAGTCTCTGGCATTGTGCTCGAAATTGCTCTGACTTGTCGGGTGATTACCTCAAATGAACAATTAGGCGGCTGGCTGTCACAATAACTTGCTCCGCGTCTGTGAATTGGCTCGCCGGCTTTAACGGCTGCCGCTGCCATCAAGGTGCTCCAAATAAATGATCCATTCTGGAGGGGAAATGTCAGCTCATAGCCCTCGTAATGAATTGGCGCGCAACATCTAGTCGCATATACTGTAATGTGATGATGGAGATAATGCTGTTATAGACGATGAACAAGTTGGACGAGGAAGTTTCATGACTGAGGCACAAGGAGATCTGTTGATGATCACTTTGTTTTTGTTAAATCAAGAAATGTTTTTAACCTATAAACTTACTTTTGTGGCAGTTCCTAAGTGTCTTTTTTTTAATATTTAATCTTTCTTCAATTATCTATCACTATTTATGAGAATTTTATCCTGTGTATTTTGTGTTTTTTCAGTGAAAATCAGGTATTTTCCTCAATAAAATTTACCAATCATATAGATGATCGGCTAATCTAAATTACCCATAGGTGTGAATGTGAGAGTGATTGTCTGTCTCTATATGTCAGCCCTGTGATGAAC
>JAQQZY010000013.1:17226509-17239637 GCA_030068375.1 Ostorhinchus rueppellii | reverse complement strand
TAGCTGGGATAGGCTCCATGCGACCCCCGTGACCCTAGTGAGGATAAAGCGGGTATAGAAGATGAATGAATGAAAACAGAAATCACAATATTGTATTTCTGCAAAAAGCTCCCTCTAAATCTTCCACGTTTAACACACATCATTTCCTTTCTTGAGGCATGCTGTCATGGTCTGGGTTTGTGTCGAATTCTTCTCGTGCATCTCCAACCCTCTGGACAGCCTCTGGTTTGCATTCACGTCCCTAAAAATCTATTTGCAGCGCGTCGAAACGTATAGTAAAAAGGGAAGTTAGTGTCAGTGAGAATCATGTCTGCATCTGACTCGCATTACTGTTGTTGTGCGGCGAAGCTCCTGCGAGCACAAGATTGATTTGTGGAGAGCATTGCCGTGTTGGATATTTGATAACAATAAACACTCAGGCCATATTCAGCACAGGCAGTGGAATGTGTGTTTCATGCCGGGTCCGAGGCACAACGCACTGAGTTTAATGCAAATGAACAGAAGAGTGTGGTACTGTTTGCAAAGTAATGTAAAGCAGCTAAAATTTAGTGTTTTTATGCAACACATTTGGGTTTGTCATAGCTTGGAAGTCACAGCTGTGTCGAATTTCATTAACAATGGGTTCATTTTCACCCTGGAACCAGCTCACGTCCAAAGCAGTCATCATGAAATGTGCTTCTCTGGCGATGTCATGTCAAACGCCTGTTGTTGTCAAGGAGAACCTAAAAAAACCCTGCTAATTAATTGAACTAAAAAGAAAAAAATACTGCATTCATTATAATAGATTTAAATTCTTTTCCATTTCAGCACAATGAGAATGTGTAAGGTTTAGTTTGCTCATTTCAACTTCAGTGCATGTGGTTGTAAACAGAAAAAGGAGCTGCAGCTCAGCCTGTCTTGTTGTATTTCTCATTTACTGTCCCTGTCCGTCAGTCTGTGTGTCTGTCTGTCGGTTGTGTGCACAGCCTTTCCATCTCCCGTGTGATGATTTTCAGCCTGTGTGTAACAAAGGCTTCCTTCAGCAGCAAGGCCAATAAAAACAGGAATTAAACATGATCACAGAAGCTCTTCACCTTCCTCATACACCCCACCCCCCCACCCCAATCCCGTGGAAGTCTGCAGAGACCAGCACGCCACTCAAGCCTCCCTCCACAACTGACTTTCACTGACTTTCTCTGTCTCTATCTTCCTCTTTTTTCACTTATCTCCAGGCAATTTGGGGAGGTCTGTGCCATTTGTTGTTGGCGTTTCTATTAGTGAGCTTGATTGGGGCTATCACCGAGAGGAGTGAAGACATGGAGGAAAGTCAGGGGGACAGAAACAATGAAAGAAAGCTGACGGTGCAGGAAAACAGGGGAAGTTCTTTAGTGTTAGCAGGACCTGAACCCAGGACAGGGGTTGAACTTATATTATATTATATAATGACCGCTGCATTGTTCACTCAGGTCACACTGACTTCATGTATATGTATATTCTTATTAAACTCAGATATCCACAGCCACCACACACGACAAAGCAACGATTTAAGGCCAATTAATGCAAAATCCAACTGACGACAATTTACAATGATGTACAGGGGCCCCACCATTTTGAACAAGTTGAATAAAACATTAAAATTATGTCCCTCCTTTACTATTTTCAAAAGTTCTACTGAAGCTGCTGTTATAAATAACCCCACATTTCCCTAATTTTTGTTTGTTTCCTTGTTCACTACTTCTTTTTAAACTCTATATTTAAATCGTATCCACGCACTATCATCTAAGTAATGGTAAATTCTTTATCGTATTGTGTTTTCATCATATAGTTACATTTACTTATTACCTCACTCTTTTCTTGTTTATTGGATTTATTTGATTTGTTAATTAAGTTGATGAAGGGAGGCCTTTATATAAGCATTTTTGCTGTTGTATTTCATTTGTATTTACTTGTTTATGTATTTATCTTTTTTTAAAAAGTGCAAATAAATAAATAAATAAATAAATATTCAAGCACATGTTCCTGTCCACATTTTTCAAAAACAATGAATTAAAACAAATATACATTCCATGACTACATGTACAGAACTAATTGCCGCAAAGTTAAATAATTTGTGAATAATTAACATATGAGGACAATACAGTTATGGTCGACCCATATATGTTGCCGTACCAAGAGAAATTTAGCTTAACATCTGTCACATAGTTGTTTCTTTAGCAGCTTCTCCACATTTTACTTGCACATAAATCATATGTGATATGATATGATACAATTCAACTTTTTGTCCCTCTATGTGGTACAACTTGACATGATTGGATTAAATACAATGCAATGCAGATACAGTTCAGTAGATTTATCTTGATATTTTTAACACAGAAGGACCCACTGTGACATTTATGCCACTTCCAAAATGAATGTTTCTCTATATTTAACCATCCTTCAGTGCTTTATCACCATTTTTTTTAGATGTTGTCTTCTGTAAATTGGGGTTTTCTTTCAGTGAAAATCAAGTATTTTTCAACATTTAATTTATTAATCCTGTATATTTGTAAAAGATCAGAGAATGGAAGAATAACATTTGGGTCTTTAAGAGTTAAGAAGACTATAAATTAGAATAATAATAATAATAAAATCTCAATTTTTACTTCACGTGCTTCTGGAAATGCAGCTCAGTCTCATTTATGCTGTTTCTTTTGGACTTTGATTCAAAAACATGCAGCTTTTTGACAAATGCTCCTGACTTTTTCCGCAAAGAAGTTTGTTAAAGGACTGGGCTTCACTTTCAAACACTTTCATCTGTCCTGTTCTGTCTTCAGCAACATGTTTATAACACCTCACACCTCGTCTTACATGATCGCTCTGTGAGCTATGGTCAGTTTAGTCTGAACTGTCGATGGATCAACAAACAGTTGCAAAGACAATGACATTACATTTTATACCTTCATAAGCCTCATGAACAAACTCACAGGTGCAGAAGAAATGCTGTATTTTCCTCCTCAAACTCCATTCTTTTAACATGAAAGGGGAAAACAACAGCAGTGCTTCTTGTCACTTTGACTCACTACTCCCTCTAGTGGTCACATACAATCACAGTGACACATAAACCCACGGCTTTGGATAAATATCGTTTCCATCTCTGCAATATAATAGACTGACATCTCTGACGTACTGTAAGACTGTAGCTCTTTTTTTCCAAACACTCAACGATACTTCTAGGTCTTTTGATGTATTTAAAAGTAGAAATATTACATATAGTTCCATTAATAATGATGGATCCAGCTGATGGAAGCTTTTACATGGCTCTTCAATCATCTGTACTTCTAGGCATTATGTTAGCATCTTTATATAACCTTAAATCATGTCCATCCTTTCTCTCGTCTACATCATTTGGTTATTCTTGCATTTTTTTCTTTGAAGGTATTCTCTTTATTTTAAGCCTTTGTTAAAGGTGGGTTCTGAAAAGATAGAAAGCAGAGGGGATATCATGTGGAGAAAAAAAACTGTGGACTTTAAACATACACATCTCTTGAAGTCTCCCTCTGCCTTAGGAAATCCATTATTTGGATGATTACCTTCTGCTCATGAGCTGAACTACCGCAGCGAGCGCAAACCGATGGCAGTCAAAACGGACTCGCATTAGAATGCAGCTCCAAGTCCATACAGTTTATTGGATCCAATCAGAAGGTGAAATCTCTCAGCCAAATTGATCTGTTTCAACACACATCCCTAGATTACACTCCATAATAGATTAGAAAACTGTGGGGGGAAAGGCATTAGCAGATTTTCCCTTTTGTCAGCAGAATGGTGAGAAATATTTAAGTCTGCTCGTTGGTACTTTTGTCTGTTTAAAATGATAAAACTAATACATTTTCAGCATCAGAACTACAGAAGCAATGAGTGTCTAATGGATGGAAGTTAATACTTTGTTGTCATATTTAGTATCTGAGACATTCATTAGTGTTGTTCAATCAAGCTTGGGAAGGAAAGTTTGATCTGTGAACAGAATCTAAAGACGAGACGCAATGGAGCTGGTGCTTGACAACAAGTATTATAAAGAGCTACATGTATTCCAGAGCTGCAGGAACGTGAGTTAGCATAGGTAGCATTCAACACATCTCATCTCCCTGTTTTCAACATTTTTTATTCTTTTGGCTTCAATGTGGAAGACTGACATCTGCTCATGTGAAGTTTAAGCTGTCGTTTATTCAGAGCCGGCCCAAGCCTCCATTGGGCCCGAAGCAAAAATGGATTTTGGGGCCCTCTATTTTGTTTTTTCATTTTAGTTACGTTTTTTCTCCTCTTCCTTTCTTTTTTCAGCCCCAGAAGGGTACGTCCATTTTTATGACATTGTTTTGATTGGAAGTACATGTTTAGTTGGATGTGTCGTGCACGCTACATGGCAGGAGGCACATGTCACGGTGCAGCGGAGTTTTCACATTTAAACAGAGGCAGGAAGAATCACTGACCCTACATCAACAGCACCACATAAAACTGTGTTTACAAGAGTATGTTTGATCATAAATCATCACTCAGACATGCAAAAACTACTTTTTTTTTTCTTAATTGCTCTTTGACGCCCCCTAGTGGCTGCAGGGCCCTAAGCAGGCGTTTAGTTTGCTTATGCCTTGGGCCGGCTCTGCATTTATTATAAGCTTGCTGCATTGTAACACTCATAAAATCATATTAATTAGTGCTGCACACTGCTAAGATAAGAGATTCAGGTCAAGATTTTATACAATGTATATACCACTAATGCATATCCTTCTAAATTTTTAGATCTAGATAATAAATTTAACTTATGTAATAGTGAGTATGAAACTTTAATACACTTATTCTATCAATGCAACCGCTCGATTACCTTCTGGAGAAAATTAGAAAGATATATATTATGTAAAGTCAAACACCCCATTGTAACTGACTATAAGTCTGTTATTACATGATTTATTCACCGAGAGCAGCATTGAGTACATTAACTTATTAATATTGTTTGGTCATTTCTATACCTATAAATGTGGAGTGCTGAAAATGACCACCAGTTTACAAAGACAGACATCAGCAGTATTAAGCTTATAGACTCCCCCTAATATAAGACTGTCAAACTATATATATATATATATATATATATATATATATAAAATTTTTTACAGAGAACTCATGTCCAAGAATCCCTTTCTATTTGTTTTTTTTTTTTTTGTATGTTAACAGTGTTGTAAGTTTTTGTGGCCTTGTCGATCATCTGTTTCATCTTTGTTAACTGTAATCATTGAAATAAAGTTGTTTTTTTAAAAAGTGTTGCACACTGCTGGAGTTGCACAAGCATAAGGACTTCGATAAAATTACCCTTTGTATTCTTTTACCTTTGTATGTCATGGCCCTATCCCCTGTTGTTGTATTTTTTAAATATATTTATTTTTGTTCTTATGGTTGTTTTTGTCAAAGTGGTTTGTTTGTTTGTTTGTCTATGCTGGTTTGTGTCCTTGTAGATTTGGCTGTTCATAATGGCATGTTGTATATGTGAAGGATCAGAAACTATTTTATTTGTGCTGCATATGGTATAAACTTCCATTCAAGTCCAGCCTCTTGTTTCATATTTGCATTTACTTTTTTTTTTTTTTTTTTTTTACTTTTTTTGTGTGTTTATGTAAAAAAAAAACTCACTAAAGATATTAATTTTTAAAAATACTCTTTGTAGCAGAGTATAGTAACAGAAATTAGTGTTTTCATGGATGAGAGTGACTGTAACAAAACACACTCCACCAAAGTGTTTGAAAATCTTACACTTTGGATCTTTAAGAAATTTTCTCAAATTTTGTCAATTGGCATAAAATATGTAAGTAAATTCCCCACTTGTTAATTGGAAGGCTTTTACTTTTGTACTTGAACATGGCTAAACAAAATTACAGAGGGTGTTTTGGAGGTTTTAAAGGTTCAATGTTATCCTAATATTTTGTGACATCTAGTGGTGTACTCACAGATTGCGCTCTTCTGTCATCACCCTGACCTGACCCTCATGAGGACCAGTGTTTGTTTGGCACGTCTCGTGTTTAGTGGTAACCAGATGTTTACGGTTGTTGGCAGGAACACACCTTAACTCCAGATACAACTGGCTGTGAAATAGAAAAAGAAGAAGCCTGTTCTGAGTTGCTCCTCCAACTTTACTGGTCCAACTGCAAGGTGGAGAGCTGGTGGCAGAGGCTTATTTTCAGGTAGGTGGAAAACTGTTCTGGGGTCAGACCAATTGGAATTTAAAATATTCTTACGGAAACCATGGACGCTGTATTCTCTCCACCTCTAGTGGCATGAGGCTGCATTAATGTCTACTGAAAGTGGTAAACATTAAAGGTTAAATGGGAACTCGGTTTATTACCTTTGCAGGGAAATTCAATCTTTGTATTTTACTCCTAATCCTAACACACACAGAATCTAGAAGTAACATTATTATTATCACACTTTACCTACCACTGAAGGAGCTCCATCCTTATCACGGCTTTGGTAAACAAGCAACCACAGTATAGCCCATTTATAGCCTAACATTTACATTGCATTTTTGGCAACATTTGCACTTCAAAAATCTTAAAAGTATTTGGAAAGCACTGAGATGATCTTGCTGAACAACACACAAACATCAGACATTTGTTTGCCCACTTCTTTTTTGAAGAACAGTCTTATATACAGTTGGTCTCTCTGTGCTTTGCTGTTGAGCATCGGTGGAACATGGCAACTTTATGAAGATAATTGTTTTATAGCACACTTTTGTCTCAGTATCTTTGACTGAGTAAAAGTCGTCTGTGCTAAATCATCAGTAATAGAGTTCTAAGTAGTTGAAAATGAAATAAGTGTTTTGAAAAAAAGGCAGGGGACAGACTTTATAAAAGGCAAAGTGGATGAGTGCTGTTTTTTTTTTTAACTATTTAAAGAAACAATTATATCTTGCAGAGGATCAATTACTGAATGAATCTCTTCAAGTGTTTTGTAGGCATCATGTTTTCTAATGGACATCTTGCAGCAAACACTGAGCGGGTTTCGTTTTGTCATTTTTACCTTTCATCCATGTGCTGTTTATGCCCCATTAGCCAGCATCTGTCTGCCTCGGCTGCCTTCATTCTAAAGCTGTAGTTTACTGCCGGCACGCTTGGTCAGACTCGTGATTCACTGAAAATGATGAGGTTAGGCCTCAAACCTGGACACAGAATATATGGCTCTGAAAATGAATGTCCTATATTTGTGCCAGCTCAGGCGGTGCTACATATCAGCAGCTACAAGCTGGCCTTAAATTATTCCTTTAAATATTTTTAACTGTTCCAAAAGGTGTAATTTAATTTGCTGTAAAACTTTGTAAGCCATCAACCTTCTCCTGAGAAAGTCATCGAGCACTATTGACTTTTTCTGACCTGCTTCCGTGATTTTTTTTTTTCCTTTCAAAAAAAAAAAAAAAAAAAGCAAAGACGAAGAAGCTGTCTTAATTTGGAGTCATTGCTTGTGAGCATGGCAAATAATGACTTTTCCTTAACTGGGAAGGAGAGATAAGTAGAAGATCATCTGAAATCAATGACGGAAGATTAAGGAGGACCCTAGGGCTTCCAGCTCCTCTATTCACACTCCTCCAATGAACACATGCTTCTTTTCAGACCCCTGAGGATAGGAGGTGGGAAATACCTCGAGGCTACACCACCTTCAAGAGAACAATACTACAATCATTGTGTATTATACAACCACTGAATGACCTCTTTGGATTTTGATGCTCACCAGTCTCGATCGAATGCATCGCCTTAGGCTGTCTCCTGGATACCTACTGCGGTTATAATATACAATTATGTGCCAATAATTGATGAATATGTGACATGTTAATATTTACAACATTTTTTTCCTGATTTTTCTTTTTCTGCTATTTGAAAATCACAGTGTAACTCATCACAAAGCTTTAACAAAGAGACTTTTTGGGAATAGCAATCGGAAAATTGCAAATATACATTCCCATTATATACCATACCATCCCCAGGGAAACATTACTATTGTCATATTTTAATATTGAAATATGGGTGAAATTTCAAGCAGACTGCAGGCTCAATCAGTTGTTACCTTGATCTAAGATATTTGTGTCCTTTATTTTTCTGCTTCTGCCTCTGATACAATATGCCAGGGGTGTCAAACATATAGCCCACAGACCAAAACCGGTCCTGTCTGAACCAAGTTTAATTTCCTAGGTGTAAAAATTCCACTGAAGATATTATCAGTGAATAGTGTTGAACTTGTTTTAGTTCAGGGGCCACATGCAGCCCAATGTGATCTAAAGTAAAATAATAACGCAGTAACCTCTAAATAATGACAACTCCAAATGTCCTTCTTGGTTTAATGAGAAAAAAAGTAAAATTACACATGAAAATACTCCTCGTCACTAACTGTCCATTAACAAAAAAATGTCAATAACCTGAACAAATATGAACAACCTGAGATGTCTTTAAAAAATAAGTGCAATTTTAACAATATAAAGCCCATTACTAAATATTCTGTGATAATAAGCTGAGACATAATATTGTTGAAATGTCACTTATTTCAGGTTGTACATGGTTGTTAAGGTTATTCACATTTTTTCACACTAAAACAAAGAAAAAGGAGATATTTAGGATTGTAATTTATAGGTTCTTATTTTGCTGGTCCAGCTCGCTTGACGTCAAATTGGGCTGTATGGTACCCCTTAAACTAAAATGAGTTTGAGTTTCTTAATTATTTTGTGTCATTATTTCAGATCGGTGAACACCCCGGATCAACTCTGGTGGCTGTGATGTCTGTCAAGAGCGGATCCAAGGTTTTTTGGAAGCATCACCTGGTGGTCGCCATATTGGCTTCACTTCAATGCAAACAAATGCATTTTACCCTCTGCTGGATAAAACAGGTAACTCCTTTCACTCTCATCCACAAACACTCAAACAAAGCGATCAGACCTGAAATATTTTCAGTAATTACACATAATTTTCAAAATCATCCTAAAAAAATAGCGCTACTTAAGTGAATCATTTTTGCTTCGCACCCTCATTTAAAATGTTACACAAGAAATCTCAGGTGGGACCTTTAAAGCTGACATTTCAGTTCCAATTAATGTATGCGACATATCGGAGGACTATGAAATGTCTTGGAGATGTTGGGGAATTATGGAAATGCAACCTCAGCAATGAACGGACTGCCCTCAGCGAGGAAATTACACTGCGACAAAATAATTAAAAGCCATGTCTAATTTAAATACATGCCTGCGCACTCTAAAATACCCATCAGACCCCTCGGTGCGAGTCTGGAAAATGCCGCTTCCATGGGTTTTGAAGTGAAATCAGCCGCGGGCATCTGCTCCTAAGCAACAATGATTGGACCTGCCTTTGAAAAGTGTAATAGAGGAAATAAGATGTAACCCTTTCAGCAGAATCAAAACGGTGCCTGGCTGTGTGGTGAGTGTAAGACGCACAGAACAGACACACTCTTCCAAGCCGAGAGAGGTGAAATAGATGGAAGCGAGTGGAGGGAGAAAAAAATCAGCAAAGGAGATGGAATAAAAGAAGGGGAAATGGAGTGTGTGTCCATGTGTAAGCATCTTTTTCACTGTAGTCCATTTCTCTTGCTTGCTTGTGTGTGTCTCCTTGCACACATGCATGCGTCCATAGTGTACCGTATGACTGGTATAGGTAACAGCCCTATTATAAACCAGTGGAGCGACTCAGCCACTATCTCAAGCCTTGCTGACAAAACTCTAATGTATGGGGCCTTGTGCTCTCTGTGCTGGGATTCAATTAGGCTGCCTAACAGTAGGGCCTGCCTGCAATGGGATGGAGGAGTTAGAGCCCTGTCATATGGGCCCAGTGGGGCGGCAAGCCTCCACTCTGTCTGCCTAATACTGGTGTCACTGCCGCAGGGAGAAGCCCACTGCCTGCGGCTCTAACCAAGTGAATTAACTCACTTTATTTGTTTTGTTTTTTTCCCTCTTTACCGCTGCAGCAGATAGGACTTTTGTTTGAAAAACAGCATTTTGTTGGCCATATAAGCGTCTGATGAATGTTTCTTTTCCCTGAATGAAATTCTAGTATTTACACTTCTTTGTCAAAAGGTAGATGATCGAGAGAGAAAAATAAGTGGCAGACTCAATGCACAGGCAACATAAACTTTGTTTCTCATGTCAAAAGACAATAACTGTTTGGACAATGCAACCTGGAAGGTTTTTTTTCTGAGAGGGCTCTGCCAAGACGATAAGGATATGACAGAAATGCATTTTGAAACATATTTTGCACTCGTTACCCAAAATATGACCCTATAACATAACCTGCAAATGGACAAAGATTGATAAGCTGCCGTTCTATTTTCATCTAACGAGAAGGTTATGATCTGTACCTCTGTGTGTTTGTCAGCAGAATCAAATAAAAACTACCAAGTCAAGGACAAACAGCAGAAATTCAGGAGGTAGCCCCCATCATTCTAAAGCTGTTACAATGTTACCCATTTGTTTCTGGAAAGTCATTTGGAAACCAAGAGGTGACATTGTGGCTGTTCTGGAGCTAGGAGCGACTATATTCAGACAGAACAGCTGAACTGGTAGAGCACAAGGCATGATGGGTGAGTTATTCTTATTTCGAGCTAAAGTAAAACAGAACCTTTATGTAACATTTGTGTAACAGTCTGATCGTCTTGTTTGTCTATCTTATCAATCACAACTGCAGTTGAGCTGCCTGTCAAAAAGAAATATGTTTGACTCAATAAAAAGATGCTCAGAAAGGCTTTGTCAATCTTACAGGCGAGCGTGTGAGCTATCAGTCATGCCTGTCAGTCAAAGACAACACAATAGACATGAAAGTTTTCCATTCATCTATAATTGGAGGAATAATTAAAGAAGGATCAGATAACCAGAACGAAAAAATGAACTGACCTCGAATTTTTAATCGACATTTAGTGTAAGTCAGTGAGATCCAGAGATTTGAAGCAACATCTAGTGGTCTTCAGTGGTATTGCACCTTAACACACTGACTTATTTTCAAACCTCTTTGTCTTTGTTGAAGCACCTCACATTTTTTATTGTTGCTACACTTTAGTGATCTGAAATAAACTATTTTTGGGGTGTGACACTGTGCACAGCTATATCTTTCAGATTGCCAAAAATAAAATAGTGTATGTTGACAAGGAAAATGCTAAATGTTAAGGTTCTCATTTTAACATACCAGCTGTGGAGATCAATGTACCCTCACTATAAAAAAAACAAAACAAACAAAAAAAAAAAAAACATAATGCATGCATAAGTGAAAAGTAAATCTGGCCACTGATGTAACAAAAAAAAAACCTTAAAAACCATTACACTTCTGTACTTTGCAGATAGCAGTAAGCAGACTCTCGAAGTGCAGTCTGTTGTCTCAATATTCTCTGCATATGTTAAAAAAAAACTTGCTTCAACCCCAATTCAGTGACTTCTGTGTTGTCATCCAAACTGTGTCTAGAATGTTAGAAACCTTCCATGACAATGTTCCAATTCAATAAACCAAACTGGATCATTTAGTGAAATAAAAATTCATTCTGCAATGACTTGCATATACGTTTTGTTTTCGAGTGATTAATGATAAAGACCAGCTTTATAATATGTCTAAACCAGGCAACTGAATGGTGCCTTTAAAATCGTTCAAGCCCATTTTCAACATTTAGTTTTAGTCCATTTTTGCTTTTAAATACAAATGTTTGGCATCACATAAGAACATCATAAACCTTTACTAGTGAAGTTGAAATGAAAACATTTCTGTGTTTGCAGCAAAGTACATAAGAATTTTTCACATTTGAAAAAATAATCCCAGCGGACTATAGAGTTATTCATCAAAACACTTCCCTGACTGCTTCACTTAATGTCAGATTTGTTATGTCCACCTAAATGTTAATACGTGATGGTGAGATTATGCTCCACTGATTCCCTTGAAGATGTACAGCATTTGATACTCGTATAGAAAATAAGTCAAGACTTTTCAGAAACTGTGAACCTGCATCCTGGTGTTTGTCCATGCAGGTCAGTCAACACTGACAACTTGACTGTATACAGAGTGTTTTGTGCATCTGTGGCAGATACAACATGTGTCGCAAATGCTTGTATTTGGATAAATTGAAAAAGGCTTTCTGGTTTTGACAAATTGCTGCACTTCATGTCGGGTCCACTTCATCACTGATTTGCCGTTTTCTGAATTGTTCCTCTTGAACACGCTACGAACATCACGTCAGTGTCCTATAACCTCTCTCTGATTGGTGAGCCATATCCTCCTGCTTTACCATGTGAAGCCGTGTCTGCAAGCCAAACCAAACAAGTTTTCTCTACATGGAAGCTGGTTTGCAGAGTAATCAGTGGCTAAGCTTCAGAAGCACAGCCCCACTTTAAAACACTCGCAGTGAAGACAAAAATGTAACCAGGTACAACTATTCCTCACACACTTCACGCTGCCGTTCCACACAGCGGCGAGGCTGCAACCAGCGGGACAGTGGCCCCGCCACCGGTGGCCCAGCATGGGATAATCAGTCAGGAGCTGCGGCCAGGATTTTGGCGGGGCAGGTACAGGCTGAGGGCGAGCAGGTGACAGGGTTTTATGGAAGGAGGGGAGCGGGTTCTCCCTCCATCAGAAGACACAGCTTGATATGTGATAATCACCGACCCACCACAGGCACACTAACCAGCCATTATTGAGTGCAATCACGAAGAAGGAGGCCCCATCAGAAAGAAAGAAACAAAAAGACACAGCAGTACCTGGCTTTCTATCACAAAGAAACACTTTCAGGGTGAAACAAATAAATGAAAAGTTACAGCGTGAATTGCAGGCTCTTGAAATCAGCATGAAAGTAAAAAGAAAAAGTCAGTCTGGGCACAGAAAGTGAAAGTCCACTTTTGATTTAATCTATTCCCTGTGTGGGATTACCTCTGCATTCAATTTAGGAATAAAGAAAGATAGAGATGACAAGAAAAGAACAACACAAATGCATATCTTAAAAAACCTTCACTCCTCTTAAGCATTATATAAGATGTGACATGAGAATTTATAATAGCATCATGAACAGAGATGTATAAAGTACCGGAGTGGAGGAGTGGAGTAGAAGTACAAGTGCTATATCAAAAAACTGACTTGAGTAAAAGTTGAAGTGTTCTTTAAACATCAT
>JAQQZY010000013.1:17195404-17206217 GCA_030068375.1 Ostorhinchus rueppellii | reverse complement strand
GGTGCGGACAACACGGGGGCACTGCAGAGCAATGCCTTCGCAGCATTAAATGAGTCCTGACACGTTTCGTCCCACACAAAACTCTTTGAAGGACTCGTCAGAGCAGTAAGCGGAGCAACAACACTAGCAAACAGGACAAAGACTTTTTGAAAAACACACTCCACTTAGAGGGTTTAGTCACTGGTGAATGTCAAAATCACAGTTGGACTTAAAGCAGTGCATGAAATCCCAGATATTTCCTGCACAGTTTGAACCTTTAACTTCAATCTGAAACTTTCAAATTTAAGCCATTGAAGACTTTGTTGGATGGATGATAGATGGATGGATGGTCTATGGATGTACTGACAGATAGAAGATGGAGGATGGCGAGTCAGTGGGTGAGTGAGTGGACTAATGAATACATGATTGTTCTCTCAGTAGTAGCTAACATTACCTTCAGGTTCTAACAGTTACATTTAGGAAATCCACTGAAGGAACATATCAAGAAAAAATGTGTTTTTTCAACTCAACAGTTAGCAGTGAGGATGTTCTTCCTCTGCAAGAATTAACACCTTTAAAAAGACAGTAATGGTGCTGAAAGTAAAGTCGATGCATGCTGTAAGTGGCTTCATAACACTTTTGGATTTGTATAACATTAACACCAAGTTACAAAATGCTTTTTGAGTAGAGAACACAATAACATATGACAAACTCATTCACAACACATACAATGTAAACTGAATAATTCAAGGCATACATAAATACAGCATAATACCCAGGAAATAAATCCAATAGTACAAAAAACAACAAATCTTTATACATTTTTTGAGCAAAAAAGTGGGCTTTAAGACGACTGATTCCAAAAGCCTGGTTTCTGTGGGTGATACGCTTCATACTTCAGGTTCACGGCCTGAAAATGCACAGTCCCCTTGAAGTTTTAGGGTGCGGATTGCTTACAACTCAGCTCTATATTCCAGGGTTTGTCCATTGTTAATAAAATCTTAAAATTATCCATAATCTGGTATAATCCTATGACACACACAGACATGGCCTGAGAATTCAACTTCACATGACGCGTCTTATTTTACAACGCTCCCAGTTTTTGGAATCGGATGGAACGTATTCACAGACATTGATCACATACTTAAGTTGACGTAGCTACACTTAAAGCAGCTGCTGTTACCGTGGCTACCATGCCTCACTCATGGCTACGGTCCAATACTGTTTGTTCTGCTGGAGGCAACACCTGCCTGCCACGTTACCTTTCCACTAAAAATAACAGCCCCAGGACAAGTAACAATCACCCAACGGTCAGCAAAATACACACGAAACCAACATAAAAGGCAAATGAGTGAATAAATGGGTCTGATTGTTCCTCTAAAAGGTTCTACATTTAATTTCCAGAATCCAGTTGTTTGTCATGGTTTTCTAACTACAATACCAAGCTAATACCTACATCCATGAACAGCTAAAACACACTCATGTCTATGTAGCAGACATGGGTTAGATCTAGCCTCCTCCTCTACAGCTGCATTATTGTACAACAATATCTACTGTTAGTGTAGAAATGGAGTGTCTCCTATAACATTCCAGACTGTAACAAAAACTTCATGTTAGCACATGTGTAATTCATCCAGATGAACCTTTTGCAAAGGTAAAGTGTTTTAACTGCAGTGTTCTAGGGCAGTGGTTCTCAACTCATGACCTCTATGACCTCATGCATGTTTTGGGTCTGTCGCTCTTCCAGTACACCTGAATCAATTAATGATCAGCTCATCATCCAGCTCTGCAGAAGCCTGATAGTGATGTAATGGCTTCCAGGTGTGCTGGAAGAGGGAAACATCTAAAACAGGGGTGCCCAACCCTGGTCCTCGTGAGCTACTATCCTGCATGTCTTCGATGTTTCCATTTTCCAGCACACCTGACGGTCGTTATCAAGCTTCTGCTGAGCTTGATGATAGGCTCATCATTTAAATCAGGTGTGTTGGAAGAGGGATACATCTAAAACATGCAGGATAGTGGGTCACAAGAACTGGAGTTAAGAACCACTGTTGTAGAGTTTTACTTAAGAACACTGATAATCAATCAATCAAAAGCTATCGTGTTTTTTAATACCTATGCTTTATGCTGTTTATTAACTGAAACCTGAAACTGTTGGGTTTTGAGGCTGTGAGGGCATAATGTCCAAAATATTTGTAAGAATATCCTAAAACTTTTTCATAACGTATAATTCCGGTATGGATGGATGGATGGATGGATGGATGGATGGATGGATGGATGGATGGATGGATGGATGGATGGATTAATGGTAAATTAAATATCTTTTCTCACATGCACCAATTTCGAATAGATGGATGGACAGACGGACGGATGAATGGATGACAAAGGGATGGACAGACAGGTGGATGGACGGATGGATGGACGGATGGATGGACAGACGGCCAGATGGATGAAATAATTGACACAAATTTCCTGTAAATACATGAAAAACACTGTGTAATCTCCATTTCCTCTTTTACTTTCTCCGACTGATAAACAACTGTCACCATGTGAAGTCACAGGGGCAGAACAAAGAAACCAGTGACATTTTTTACACAAAATTACCCACAATTAGCTGTAACAACAAGTGAACACACAGCTGACGAGTGTGTGTTGACAGGTAATCTTCGGGGAGAGGCAGCCCAGAACTGCCACAACAATGACTGCTGAAGATGTGGCTCAGGAGTTGGGTGAAGTCATTGAAAGGCAGTAATAAAGTGCACAGCAGAGCCATGTACTCATTCAAGTATAGAAGCTGTGTGCTATAGGTTTTGTTTCTAATTTAACAGAGGCTAAAACACAAGTAAACAGCCTTTGATGGTTTTTTTCTGTGATGTTTTCAGGCGCAGTGGACTAATGTGATTTTGAGTGATGAGATGTGCTCAGCATGTCTTCTAACTCAGAGGGGTTCCAGGTAGTTGTACCTGTTAACCGACAGTTAGCCTAAGTATGTGAGCGCACTCCCCCATGGCGAGGTAAGAACTTGAGCTCTGCAGGGGACGCAGGGAGGAGGCGGAGGCGATTAGAATCGTGTGTTGCCTCCAGATCATGTCATCAGTCTTTGCGGATGAGGTAAGTTTGTTAGTGTCTGGCTCAGAACAAGCTAACGTGACTACAGTATGTTGATGCCTGGAATGAAGACACGTGGATGTTGAAATGTGTGTGAATGGTGACTGATGCTGGCTTTTGAAAGCTGATGGATGGCATTTATCCACTGCCAAAAGTTGACATTTTTGCATGAATTGTTTACATGCCAAGACTGAAAGCATCCTAATTAGAATTTCATTCAACAGCACATTATTCGCCCTAGGTTGAATAGTTGAACAGACTTTATGTAATCTGACCTACATACAGAGTGTCCACAAGTTATCCCATAAAGACCCACTGTTACTTTTATGGCAGTTCCCAAATTAATATTTCTTTAGATTTCACCTTTCTTTATGATTTATCACCCTTTATTATCATCCTATCCTTTGTATTCTGTGTGTGTGTGTGTGTGTGTGGGGGGGGTTCAATGACAACTGTGTATTTTCTTGTATTTAATTTACTGATCATGTAGATGTTCATAGAAGCGTACTGTAGATTAAAGTTGAGTTATATCAGAAACAGAGAGAGCTGAAGAAAAAGTGACTCTTTAAGCAGTTTAATCAATAATCCATTCACTGTCATTGATCCATCTCCAAGGGTTTTACTGATGAATTAATGTTGTAGAAGATGATAGTGTTTCCACGGTAACTGAATGTCCAAATGGGTCATATCTGATGACCATGAAACAATGACAGACACCAATTATTTACATGTTTTAACAGGACTAGTGCTTTAACAGTTATTAAAAATTATAGATGAGTGCATGCTTTTGGATGGTGGTGGATGTTTGGGTTGCTTATAAATTTCAGAAAATTTCAGCTTAGACAATTTGTTCAATTGATTTCTCAAACAATATTCTCCCAATTCTTTTTAAATTTCATGCACATGTTCTTCACATCTGCTTTTCTCTCAATTTTTGCATTTTCTTTTTTACACATTTTTGAATAGTTTTTCAAAAGACTGAAAATTAAAACTCAAAAGTCATCCCTATAGGCAATGTGCCAGTGAGCAGTAACAAGGTATTGGTAAACTCTGCTTTTTATTTCACTTATCTTTCAATGGTCATTTCCTATCCAACTATTTCCATTTTATATTATCTTATATTATCTTATCTTATATTATATTATATTATATTATATTAAGTAAAATTCCAACTTTATTTATGTTCCCCATTATCACAAATCACAGATTGGCCTCAGTGGTAGTCTATGGACATCCTTTGTCCATCTGCCCTCATTTTTAGTGAGGTGTTGTGTGTGTGTGTGAGGAAGAGAATTCATTAAATATAAATGGAGTGATGATGACTGTTATTCAGGCAACAGGCACAAAATCTGGACTCATACCCCCATCGACAGACACACATATGGATGATTGACAGGAAAGTAAAACATGCACCCATATATTGTTTCTGTATTGTATGCCATTCGATTCATCGCCTGTGTGTGTGTGTGTGTGTGTGTGTGTGTGTGTGTGTGTGTGTGTGTGTGTGTGTATAAAGGGGAACTTAATCTTGCCTCTTCCATGTTGGAGACCGTTCTGGGTTTGCTGAGTGAGCGGGGAGCAGGATGGAGGACGGGTGGCACAGCGGTGGAAGTGGAGGTGGGGTTAGTACCGGTGAAGGGGAGGAGGGGGAGTCTCATGTCTCTGCACAAATCAGAGCAGTGGTTGCTTTTAATGAGAAGCCTGTTTATTAAGTCCACTCAGGGAGGCTGTGCAAGTGCTTAGCATTTGCTCTCTAATTAGGAAAGCTAAACAGTCCCTGTTGCTGAGGATCAACCATTAGGGGGGAGAGGAGGCACTCTGCATATCTGTGCAGGATGTGCAGATTGTCAGCCAAATACTGGAGGAAGGAACGCATACAAGACAAGTCTGAGACGGTTTGACGTTGTAGATATTGTCAACAAAGTTCAGAGATTTTTCATTTGTGCGTTTATGGCTGACTTTGTACAACAAACACAGAGAAAGCAGGAGTTCCACTGTGTGAATTTACCCAGCAGGCTAACTTAACTAAAGGAGTCCACCTATTGGTTGTTAGCAGAATTGCAGCAAAACATCCCCATTTATTTGTCCAAGTTGCTGCTGATATCAATAAGCATGTACTATTGTCAGCGTGGTCCACTTTCTCTGAAGTGGGTGTGGGTGGAATGTACGATCCTGTTCCTGTGTGCAGCACAAGGAGAACCATGATGATGATGTTGACAGGGAAAACAGCACCATCCTGCCACGGCTCCTTTTATCCACACAATAAATGCCTCCCTGATCACTCAATTCCAAGCCAACATAGATTGCCGTTAAAGAAGAAGAGACGAGCGCTTCTTAGATTAAGACTCTGATCAAATTTTCATAACTCAATTTCAGAGAACGTGGCTGCAGTGGGAGGACTGACAGAGGAGGGAGGGCTGACATGTAAAAGTGTGAGTGTTGTATGTAACCAGCTTTCTGTGTCTGCATCCATTTCATTTCAAGCAGAACTCTGTTATCGACGGTGATGTTGAGCACTGTTTTTTAAAGCAAAAATGACATTTTTTGTTTTTTAAAGGTTGCCATATATAAATGACATGCATTTTTAATATTCAAAAGTACCTACGCTGCAAAAAGGGGTGTCTAAAAACAACATGAAAAACACTGAATCTGAGGGAAACGAGTGCAATATCTGTCCATGTCGCAAGATAAATTCACTTGACAAGATTTCTTGAAATAAAATGGTTAAATCAAGAAATAAGCATGTTTACAGTGGATGATTAACATAGATTGGAGTCAAAAGCTGTCTAGGCTCATTTTTATATTTTTTAAATCTTAGCAGCTGACAGCAGGAAGACACACACACACACACACACACACACACACACACACACACACACACATACATACACACAAACAGAGGAATAAGAATAAAAGGTTAATGGTATATTAGAGGCCAGACTGTCAGTCAAAAACGGAAAGTTAAGTTGCACAGGAAGTCACCTTAGCAACTGCTTAGATGCAAAGAAAGAGCAAAAGAGGAAGTTAGCCAAAAAGAGGAACTACGCAAAAGTCTGCCAAAACAAGACCATGTGCTCAACCAACAATGAGGTAATAGGCTGAAGTTAAAGCCCAAGACCATAAGTGGTAAAGGTCACTGTAAGAGAGGCGGACACTTACGGGAAACAGTCTTATCAGCGTCATACTTCAGTTAAAAGGCCCAGAAATTGCTATTTTTATGGGGGCTTGTGCTGAATCAAGATAGACAGGAAAACATGCACTGGTTGAGTGTATGTCTTAGGCTGGAGTTAAAGTAAACTGCGTGTTGCAGGGCCATAAAATGCAGTGAGATTAGAACTTTAACTCAGCTAACTGTCAAAGAATTTGAGGAAATGTCCTATTTTTGCAGTTTAACTGAATAGGACTATGACATCTGGACAAAGAACATCATCTATGGGAGTGTTTCATCCAAGTTCATGGATTTCCAGACTGTTATTCGATGCAATGGAAAAGGATTTCATTGGAATTCCTCAATACCCCTCGGGGGACGGAATCAGGAGTGCACACCTGAGGAATTCGTCCGCCAAACGGGATTTCATTGGATTAAGGACTTTTATTCGGACTTGAGAGAACTGATCAAAATTCCAGGACTTAACCCCAGAAGATTACAAAGGTGAAGACCTTAAAACCTGGACTAAGACACATTCGGACTTAAATTGGACTCACTGTTTTACATTGGTTTGTTGGACTTTGACTGAGTTCCTGTTCATGCATGTTTTAAGGTGAGGTGTTTTCATGTAGGGACAGATAGCAGTGAGTTCAATTGAGCTGTTTTTGTTTATTTTCATTTTCTTGATTTTTAATTGGATTGTGCTTTGCTTTGCTGGAAATTGCCTACAAATTCTCTCATTTGCATATGTTATTTCACCATTGATGCAAGTATTATGACTTAAGGGACTAACTTTAAATGTGCATTACACCTGGTACTAAAATCACGTGAGACCGAGGAGTTTCCACCGTAATCTAAGAATTAGGTCCCTGGAGCTTCTTTTCCTCGCTTCTAAAACAAAACCCAGTCAGTTACCAACAGCCAGAAACCAAATGGAAGTGACTGTCATAAGTACGTAGGGCGGTGTCTCGGGGTGTATAGATTTTTTAGGGTTCTTTTCTGCACCTCAGAGATACAGCAGGCAGCGGGACATAGCGTATTCATAACAACGGGAGAAAACTGGGCTTGCACTTACCAAAAAATCAGCTTCAGGAGCAATTTTAGTTAATATCTTCAGATTTTGACTAAGTTGCTCTTTAACCCTATTAAAACGGAGAGCTGATACGCAGCATTCACCTGCGAGGTTTTACAACAGATATATGAAGACTTAAAATAAGAAATTAACCCTTCAAACACAATAAATTATCTAACACTTGTAAATCTAAGTTGTGTTTTTTTTTATCTTGGTAAGAGCTAAATAATTTGTAGGGTATTTATTCCATGGAAGATAAGAGACATTTATCTGCCCTTTCTGCAATAAAGTATGAATTATATATAATATCATGTTATGCAGGGGTGGGACCTTTCTGTGTGGAGTTTGAATGTTCTCCCCATGTCTGTGTGGGTTCTCTATGGGTACTCCAGCTTCCTCCCACCATCCAAAGTCATGCATTGATAGGTTAACGGGTTAATCTAAACTGCCCATAGGTGTGAATGTCAGACCCAGACCCAGCCCTGTGATGAACTGGTCACATGTCCAGGGTGTACCCCGCCTTCGCCCTGAAGTACCTGGGATAGGCTCCAACTACCCCCATGACCCTACTGAAGATAAAGTGGGTTCAGAAAATGAAGGAATATAATGTTATGCATTGAAATACATCAATACTGTATTCCACTCATTTACAATTCCAATAAATCATCTGCTTCAGATATTAAATGTGCTTAAACGTTACATACTAAATTAAGATAAATTGGGGGGAAAAATGACACAAGTGCTGATTTGCTGTTTTCAGTCTATATGATGAAATGTTATTACACATACATATATTGATTTATGTGCATTTATACTTTTTTTTTTTCAATGAAACTTCCGGTTTAAAGAATCTGTAAAGTGAATGTGTTGTCATAGAGACATCCTTTTGAAGTAGATCTGGTAGCTCTGAGACAAATATTCCTTTTGATTAAAACCCATTCTGTCATTAATTCTCAGAATTTTTCATTTTTACCCAAGACTGTATCTTTAAAATTACAGCCAACATGCATTTCTGACTTAATGTTTCTTAATTGGTGACTAAAACCTGGTAAAGTTTCACTACTTTTATTCTACAGGTCTTTTACTTGCAGATTAAGTTTTGAGTAGTTTGTATGCTGTATATCTCAAGCTTCATGCTCACTGTGGACTTTGAAAGGCAGATATACTGACAAAAGTTATTTGATTCAGTAGGAAAATGTCCAAGATGGTTGGTTAATAGATAATTATTGGTTGAGACACACTCAAAGCAATTGCAAAAATAAAGCGAAGCTAATGCGGAAACTGTAAAAGTGCAATACTAATGACTGCCACTAGATGTCTCTAAAACAGACATGCCCTGTAATAAGTGTATCATCCATCCTTTATGTGAACTTAAGCTCTAAATGACGATGCTCACCCCATATAACCCATAGACCTCAGGTGATCTGGAAATGAATCCCTCATATTTGTGTTTCAGGTAGTGCCCTTGCATTTGACATGGAAAGTCTGGTTTTTACTTGAATTTACTGACATTATTCTGTGGTTCTTCAATTCCACAGGACTAATATTTTCACAGAACCTCTGTGTTTGATGGTATAGTGTAAGTAATATTCAGTGGAGTTTGCACTTTACATATTAAAGACATGGCTGGTTCACACTGGATTACAGATAACGTCGGCAAATAAGACCGGTTCAGTGGTAGCAATAGTCCGATGTATATATCATGTCAAGATTTGATTGACAGGTATGTTAGACAGCTCAGTCCAATCACCTTAAAATAATTAGTTTAAAGACCTGATTATGTTGGGTATGTATGCAGGGTTCACCCCAGAAATTCATAGTATCCTGACCCCCCTCCCAAGATCATCAGGCTTGGTATAAAGTTTGCGTTTTGTCGTGGTTCGTGTTATCTGGATGTAAACAGGAAGTGAGTTTACATACAGTCAGATCCCGACCAATAAGAGAGCTTGATTTAATGCATAACATCATATCCAACCAATGGGAAGGAAGTCTCAGGCTAAAAGGTCGCAATAGATGCAACTCTGCGAGATTTCAAAGGAAAAACATCATGGCGCTGGAAAATAGAGCGTGGATTTCGGTAGAGTTTGGCAAAATTATCAGGAAAAATAGAAAAAAGAAAACGCCCTAAATTTGAAAATGAGTCTAGCGGCGCTGAGCTTGCTGTACACTAGTGTAGCGCCGTTGTTCCATCATCTAGGGAGAACCCTGGTATGTGTATGCATTATTATTTACGTCATTTTACAGTTTACATGGTGTGTAAGTGTGGATGAATGGTCGAAAGAAGAAAATCAAAAACAAAAGAAACTCACTTATCTTACTGAAAAGCAGAGAAGTCCAGATCCAAAGCTGGGACTGGTGAACAGACTGGGATCTCTTTGCCTGTGTTCAAACCCGATGTGCTGAGATCTGGACAAAACCTCTGCGATGCTGCCTGGAACCAGATAAACCATGTCTTGAAGAGTCATGAGTGCGACTCATTTCAACAATGATATGACCCAAACTAAAACACAAGAAACTGCTGGAGGGATACCATTGCATCTGGCTTCCCACAAATCAATCAATCAATCAATCAATCAATCAATCAATCAATCAACAAATAAATAGATACATAAATAACACCTTTCCAGCCCTGGACCTGAAAAAGAGTCATGCTTATGGTGAAATCCACATATAAGTTAATCTTTATGTTGCATCTCAGCGTCAGTCATCTCTATGTTGCTAAGCAGCCACTCCGCTAAACATTGCTCAAGAACTAAATTGTGTGGTGGAAGAAAGTTTATTTGTCATCACCACTTGATATTACTGGATTGTTTGTTGCGGCTTTTTATTTGGATACTTTACCAGGTATATGCAATAACTTTTTTTTTTTAATAAAAGCAATAAGCCTGTGATTTGCAGTGAATTTAAAATAGCTACTCAACTTTTGTATCACACTTTACAATATCTCACCTGCTCTATAGCATCAGAAATTGCTTTTTTTATTTATTTATTTTACTTCTTTTTATATTAATTCAAGTTGTATTATAGAAATCCAAAACCAAAAATGCTGAGACACTGTGTAAAGTACACAGAAAAACACAATACAATGATTTGTACATGTCATAAACTTTATCACAATGGAGCATAGAAAACATATTAAACATTAATTGAGATCATGCATAATTTTAAAGGGGTCATATTTTGCTAAACCCACTTTTATCTGTCTTTGATTCATTTATTTGTCTATTTGGACCTGAACAGTTCATAAAGTTTGATTTTTTTAACCCTCCAGGTGCTGAAAATCTATCTTCATATTAATTTTTGCAAAAATTGAGTGGATTTATACAACTTGTTTTAATTCCTGCTTAATTTGTTATGTTTTATATCTCGTTATATTACAACATTTGCACATACAAGGTCAAGACTTCTGACCAACATTTCTCACCATAATTCAATCAATCAATCAATCAAAACTTTATTTATAAAGCACTTTTTCTACAATAAATGCAACACAAAGTGCTGGACAG
>JAQQZY010000013.1:17165419-17187431 GCA_030068375.1 Ostorhinchus rueppellii | reverse complement strand
GGACCTGTTTGCCATGGGAGACCCTACCAGGGGCATAAAGCCCCAGACAACATAGCTCCTGGGATCATTCGGGCACTAAAACTCCCCCACCACGATAAGGTGGCAGTTCAAGGGGGAGTCATGAAATCTACAGTACGTAATAGAAAGAATATACTATAACAACCGAGACCAGTGCATAAGTCAGGATCTGGATCAGGATCAGGATAAACTTTATTGTCCCATATGGTAAATTTGTATTGGACAACAGTAGTGGCTTATTCATTGGATATCCGTGCAAAATTTTAGCCATATTTACTAAACGCTGAAAAAACAGAAGTGCATAATGACATTTTTTCCATTAAATCACTAATTCGATTATTTTATTTTTTTTATTAATTATGGCAAGATGACATGAGAAGTTGTTCCATAAACATGGTAATGAATATAAATATCACAGTGATTTACAGAAATATTCATAATTATTATATATTACCCCTGTATCCCATACTAAATTAAAAAAATTATTGGGTTTCCTGGTGTGTCCTCACATACCGCGCCACATTTAAAAAAAAAAAAAAAAAAAACTCTTCTTCTTTGCTTGTTGGAACATCTATCAGTATTTGTTTCTTTTTATTCATGTGACTATAGTTTGCAGAAAAAAGTTCTTTCCATTACAGTTTTGCATGATATACGAATTTCACTATGCCTGAAAACCACCTCTTGCCAAAACTCTCATCGAAGAACAAGAGTTTTGGCGAAATTGTCGTTATTTTCTATTGGGTAAATTTTTATGCGCAAGTTATATTTGCACAATTTGAGGGTCAGTGGAGAAGTGATGAGTGCCACACATCGCTGCATTCACATTCAGACACATATAGTAACAAAACACGCTCAGTCACAAGAATTTGGAGTCAGCATAATCATAATAATCTATAAACTGGAGCTTCCTCTCCAACGAAAAAATAAATAGAACAAATACAATTAATAAGCAAACTTATTAGTGCATTATTGAACTTATCACTGCTGTTTAGTATCATGACAGACAAAAGCCTCTGCACCAGCTACGAGAGGGGATGCAGTGTTTAAAGAAGGAAATACCTGTTTAGAAAAATATCCATGTAAGTGTGGACTGGGCATGAATTGGTCGAACCTGAGAACATCAAACTCACACTGAGAAACCAGTGAAGACCAGGGACTGCTTTGTTCTGAGAGGTAAAAGTTTTTGTTTTTGTCACATGAGGAGTTTTGAAGAGAGTTTTGACCTGGCAACCCAGCAGTGAGCAGCAACAGCACAAAAGATGTCACCCCTTCTGTTAATAACAAGTGTTCTTTTTTAATTTTACAAATTATATCAAGCACACAGATGTCCTTTGCTTGTTATTGAGGCTTCCTTTATTCATAGTGTTTCACGCTGTGAATAAATTTCATAACAAGAAAATCAAAAAATAATTGAATATATTGTGCGTTTTAAAATATTTTTTATCTCCTTAAAGTTTGCAAGATTTGCATGCATTTATATGGATTTTATTTTTTTTGTAGTGATTATTATTATTATCTTTGGTAATTTGAAGGTAAGCCTTGGTCCAAAAGTCTTCTCCCTCACCCTGAGTTCTTTAATGCCTCCCTCTTCTCCTTCACATTTTCATCGCCAACAGTTTGTAAGACTTTTATTTTAATACAATAAGAAATCAAGTCACTGTCCCCTCATGTAGGTATGTTTAGGAGGTCACCAGAGGATAAGGCCAAAACCCAGAATAATGAGACAGCCTTCACCTCTCTGGATAGCTCATATAAGAGTTCATTTGCTTTGAAAGTCCTAACTTCCTCTGTCTCTCGGTTTAGTGAATTGATGTAATTCCAGAAATTGGAAAAAATCAAATTTTCCCTGAGAGGCTCTTCAGATTGATTCTACTGGTGACCATTGCTTAACTATTTTGAGGCACTGTCTGCTGATAAAATCTCTAAAGTGCTGCTGCTCTCCTGTCTGTCTGCTGTCCAGTCCCTCCCTCTGATGGGTTACACATATGTACGTATGGAGGATGTAGGCTCTTATATCCTAGTGTTTTGTTGGTATCTCGCCTTAGGGTCTGATACATAATGGTCACTCGCAGCACTGTACTGTAGTGACGTCTTTACTGTCACTATAGAGACGTTTCCAGATTTTTTTTAGTCCCAGGAATATATTTACCTGGGTAAAAGAATTCCTGGTAATTCTGCATGGTGATTCAAAACAAGCAAAGACAATCAATGACCTCCAGGCTATTTTGAGTGCATTTGCAGAAAATGCTCTTTTGTGTATTTGGATAGACAGATTGTAATGCAGTTGTAGGAGTAGGAGGAATACACTCCAAAGCAGCATATTCACAAAATGGACATTCTCGTAGCACATCTTCTTCTACTTGATTTTCCAAATAATCAAAACACAAATGAAGTGAAGCTTGTAGATATGGAATAAACAAGTGTGTTCCACCAAAGTGCACAGCCCTGCCCCTCAAGAATTCCAGGGAACATGAAAAGTCCTACCCCTACTCGTTTGGAGTTGAGGGAAAGTTTTTTTTTACGCAGGTCATTAAATGAAAGCACACCAAGGTTTTACAAATTTTGGGGGTAAAGTTAAAGTGGGAAAGGGGCTTATCCATGGGTAATGTCATACCTGATTAACCAGTTTGTCTGATACACTTTCATATATATTTTCTTTCTTACATATATGAATCACAATTTTAAACTATCTTTTTTTTTTTTACTTTAGCAATTAGTTTGTGTGGGACTATTTTCAGCTGTCGGTGGATGCATATTTAGAGCTGATGATGATATACTATATGCAAGATTATAAACATCAGAGGGATATTGTGATTTATTTGTCTTGGTCTGGATGGCATTGGGGCTCCATGGTACAGTAGTTGGAACATTATAATTCATATTTCTTTTTAGTCAAATAAATTTGCTATTTTTGGCTGACTTTCTTTAATGTGAACAGTACAATGATGAAGAAAAAGTCGAGTTGAAGAAATAATAATAATGGTGTTTAAAACTCACAATGCTGGATTATATGATGACAAACTGTTACACGCTGTTTCACCTTGGGTGATTAATTTGAAGTGCAAGAAACAAATGGTCGATATTACCTCTAATTAATATTTTTCTCTATGAGGCTGCTTCTTTTCCCAATGGTTCAGTGTTGTGACGACTTAGCTCAATAATGTGTCTTTCAACAAGGATCTCTAATCAAGCCCGAAGGTCCCTTTTTGAATCTTGTCACATTCCGAGCCTCATTTCCATTCGCTGTCCCTCAAGGCAAGGTAAAATAGTCCCAAGGTATATGAACAAAGGCTCTGTACTTTGTACCACAGCCCTCACCTGCAGCCAGGTCACTTGATATGGAAATGACAGGAGGCCAATTTTCTTCTGACTGAAGCGAAATAATGGCGCTCACACGAAACAAAAGTTGAGACAAAAACAATAACAAGAGTGGCACTGATGACTGGAGCAAAAATGACAATCTAATTGTTAGCAATATTTGCACTTTTCAGACAGAAGGATGCAGGAATCATCAAGAATGAAGAGCAGAGGGACATCAAAACAACAAAAACATGTTGTATGAAGTCCAGCTGTGAGTAAAAAAAAACACCATTTAAATGTCCAGAGTGTATGAGTTAGATGGATTTAGCAGAATAATTGCAGAAATATTCATAATTTTGTTTTCATTAGTATATAAATAGTGATGTTTTCCTTACTTTAGAACAAGTATGTATTTCTCCACAGAAGGAGTAGATTCTCTTTGGGGAGGACAGCTCTGATGAGATACCTTGTTTCCTGTTTTACAGCAGGTTACATCTGGTACTGTGTTGCATTTCATTAAGTGCTAAACAGAGTTATTGACCCTTAACTAAACAAATCAGAATGGACAACAGTGCAGTGTCCAGTGTAGAAGTATCTGGAAGTTGTGATCTTGGTGGTCCATTACCTCTGTTAATCAGATCTCACTAATAGACAGTTTTGGTCTCTGTTGTATCACACTTTTATTGATAGGTCTGTATGTGCACTCACCCGCCTGCTGAAGGCTTTTTTTTTCCACGCATGACCCAGAAACAGTTTGAAATTACTTATTTTGTGTGTCATTTCTACCAGTTTACTTGTCAGCACTGGATGAGGCCATATCAAAGTGTCACTGCTGTGCGCCCCAGTGTATATCAAATATATCAAATAAACAGAGGCAACTATATTTAAGTTTTCATGATTTTCCTTCAGATTTAGTTGGGAATCATTTTAATGTAACACAAAACAACAGAGTCACTGATAGTAGAAGCTTCATTTTTGTAAATTTATGTTCAAGTAAAAGAAAATTCATCATAATGCAACCTGCATTTTCACTCTTCTTTGACTCATTCAGTGAGTTTTATTGGTAGAGAAATAAACCTTGCACTGTTGGATCTGTTTAGCGTTAGCTTAGCACTACAAAGTTTGTCTCATTGGTCTGTAGTTCTGTAGTAAATTATTCATGACATAAGCTGGTCTCAGAGTGTTAGCTTGTTTTAGATATTTAACCATTTAAGTGCTTGTTGTTTGAGTTATGTTCTGTTTTCTAAAAATGTTTTTTTAAGCATTTAGCTGGCACTTTTTTTCACTGACTTGTTGCTCAATGAATTGTGAGGTTTACCATTTTGCTGGATGTGTAAGTGAGCGCTTATTAACTCACCTCTGACCCCTAAGGCTCCAGTAGCTCGCCTCTTTTTTCCAAATATGGTCACTTCTGGCTCCAAACAGCCAACCAGAGCTGTTTAAAAAGAGTCACGCCTTGATTTTGCTGCTCCGGTGGTCAATTGGTTCATGTAAGCCTGAATAGTTCCAAACGAACACAATCATGTTCTTCTATGGGACAGAAAACAATGAGCGTATTATTGTATGGGAAATCTTAAAATGAATCACACACAATTGCTGTTACACTACTACATGTATTGTTGTGCCAGTTATACTTTAGAGTGGTGGGGGTGGCAACTGAAAGGACTGCATTTATTTTGTTGTAAACTTAAATTTTGAAGGGAAAAATTCGTGTTAGCTTGAGTAGGCTATTTAAGTGATTAGTGCTAGCTTCACAAGTTCATTCATTCTGCATTTGTACTATACTCATAAGAAGATAGACAATTTACCATTTTTAAATTTTACTATTGTAGGACTGTTGTACAAGCAGAAAACAGTGGTTACCTGTGTGAGCACTGTGTGCCTGTCAAGCTCTGCTCTCCTGATAACACACACACAATAAGGGTATTAACCAGCGGCTAGCATAGCGGCTAACTTAGCATGCTAGCATTACCATGGATGCTAAACTCATTAAAAACTCAACATTACCAAACTCAAAACTCAACAGAATTCTTATAGGATGAGCCAGATCTTACAGCTGCCAAGTTACAGAAGATTCACCTCCTTTAAGTCCTTTGAAATGAACTTTTATTGGCAGAGCTGCACTCGACAGCAGCTCACCTCCAGCAATATTAGAAAAGGTTTTGGCATTGATGAGCACATTACCTCAGCTGACAAACTTAACTAAACACTACCAGGTTCAGCAAAACAACTCAAATAAAACCCACTGATAACCAACTTTCTACTAACGTTACCTTACCTTACAAAGTCCATAATTTGTGTGGTTAAATCTCAACAGCTGGCCAAGTCAAGCTAGCTAACTATAGGGCTACAGCTGAAAATCAAACAAAAGAGTTGTTTAATGTGGAACTATCGGCCTCTCCATAACCCGGAAGTAGTTTCATATTTGGTCCGCCATTTATTTATTTATTTATTTTTACACTGGGAGTCGATGGAAGTGCATCCAACATAGTTTCACGAAATCACAAACTACTGGGTTCAAGATGGGCGTTCAGAAACCAATGGGTGGTATCACAGCTTCTCCATCCATTAGTTATATGCAGCCTGTTGTTCATACTAGCAGGTTTTTTTTTAGTTTTTTTTTTTTTTTTACCAGTATGGCTGAGGGAGAACTTTACCAATAGGCATTACTGAATATAACTGGATGTTTGAGATTTAACTAATTTATGCTGTTCCTAAGATCTACCAACTGAAGAATCAACAACTGTAAGATTAAAAAAAACACACAAAAAAACATGGGCAAAATTTTTATTTATATCATAATACTTAAAGAATATACTTTATATTTCATTTCATTTATTAAGATCCCCATTTGTACGTAACAGAAACATCAGTTGCTATTCTTCCAGGGGTCTCTACATCACATTACAAGTTGAATTATTTGCATTAATTTTACACCATTCACGCATGCACGCACACACACACACACACACACACACACACACACACACACACACAAACAAACAGTACACATAATACAACAGCCCAATGCAATAAAAATAAATAAACAAAGAAAATAACTGCTGTACATTTATACTCATTCACCAAACAATACCTGTCTGATACAAATCATAAGACATCTTTCAATATTATCAATACTCTTTTAATATCATGTGTGTTGTATGAAAAAAAAGTTAACATGTCTTTGAAAGCATTTTCTATTATTTTCCATCAACAGAAACCCTGGCAATCCATTCCATGCAACCATACTATACTGTATAATATAAGCATTATATGTATATTATTGTAATATTAAATGTATTGATCAATACGGGATATATTTTGCATGTTTGTTTGGAGCACAGTGCATCCAGTATTTTAGTATTAATATTGTTGCACAATGACCTGATACTGTGGGTGTGAATATTTCATTACCAGGGGTCAATAACAGCCACCGACCAAGACATTAGTATTATTAACACAACTAAAACCAAAAGCATTCACATCCAGGACAACGTTTTCTTCTGCATCATAGAAACCCACGGTCACCTTACACAGACACTTTACTGGGTACACAGAGACCGTTCTCCTGACCTCTGGCATCAATGAAGTGTTTTCATCTAGCTACTGCTGCTCACTGGATATTTTCTCTTTTTCAGTAAACCATTGAAATGGGTCATTCAGTCATTCATTATCTGAACCCGCTTTATCCTCATTAGGGTCATAGGGTTCATTGAAATGGTTGCCTGTGAAAAGAGTAGATCAGCAGTCTTTTTCGTCATCCGGTTTGACCTTCAGCAGGTCATTTTCACCATGCCTACGTACTTTTATGCACTAAGTTGCTGCCATGTGACTGACAGATATTTGTGTGAAGTGGCCAGGGGGTATTAGTCTGCCAGAATAAAGATGAATATTTACATTCTACAGCGTCAGGATTACAGGATTATATTTTAAAGCCCTCCAAGCTCCATATACACTCTGAAAATGTCAGGTTTTAACAAGAACACATGTATATATGAGCCATTTTGTTTTGGAGGGATTTAGTCTTTTTAATACTGCCACACACTCCCATATGTTCCACCAAAATAACTTTTTTCTCCTGCCACTATTATGACTACAAAAATAGCAGCATCCTGAGCTGAATCAGCAAAACATCCCAGATAAGTTTTACTCCTTGTCCAAACCAGTCTTCAGCCCTGTCAAAGAATTTATCAAATGTGGAGATATACTGTAGCAGGCACAAATATGCAAGACTAGCATTTTTCCAAAGTTTGTAGAAGACTCAGTTGCCTGGGTTGGGCTCTAAAATATTACATTTTCAATAAATAAATAAAAAAGATAAACACTCACAATTGTATTACTACCATATATAGGTCTAACATTTGGAAAATCTAGAGCAAACTAAACACATTCTACAGCCATGAGGTCCTGGAAAAGTAATTTTAGTGAGTTTTGATGCTCTTGACATTGATTTTTTTACCTTTAATGGTGCTGTGGTGGTGGTCAGGAGATAACAGGACAAGAAAATCACAACACAACCATCAGTACTCCAGACAAAGGCTTATAGAATATTATCTTGTGTGGGTTTAAACTATATATACTGTATGTGTGATAGACGATGGCTTTTTTAAAATGCTTTTTAATGCTGCTTCTGGAGAGCAGAGGATAAAGGAGATTTGTAGGTTTATTTTCATCATTCATCTAGAAAACTTTGGAAAAGTTTGATGAAAGTCTCTTTGGAGTTATCTCCTAGTGGCCATCAGTGGTAGTACATCTTTAACCCTCAAAGACCTAAACAGCATTGGTGACCAAAACTTACCGATTTACTGATCTAAAATGTACAAGCATATCAATACATGTAAATAATTGACCCCTTGATACCGGAATTTATTTCTGATTATGAAAATAAATTCAGGCTTCAAGGGCTTAAAGCCAGCATGGTCAATTCAATCATTTGGAGTGGAAGCGGTTTGATGTGAATCAGATATGACCAGTTTGGACATTCAGAGGCTCCACAGTGAACGTGGAAACTCCGTTAGCATTGATTCACTAGTAAAACCCATGGAACTGGATCAGTGACAGTGAATGGAGACACTTTGTTTCTGTCCAGTTAATGAAATATTTTGCTGAAAAAGTCACTTTTTCTTGCATTTTCTCTGATTCTGATATAACAACCCTCAACTTTAATCTGAGCTTTTATGAACATCCACATAATCAGTAAATTAAATTTAGGAAAATACCTGATGTTCACCAAAAAACCAACACAAAACACAGATGGTTTTGTCATAAATTGTAATAAATCACTTCAGAAAAGTTAATATAGAGGGAAAAAAATGGAAATGCCACACAAGTAACACTGGGTCTTAATGGGTTAGATGAGATGAGATGAGATGAGATGAGATGAGATGAGATGAGATGAGATAAGATTAGATTAGAGTAGATTGGACTTTATTGCTTTCACAAAAGGGAAGTGCGAGAAATGTGTGGATGCATAAAGATAATTAAAAAAAACAAAACAATATAAAATGATAATAGCAATAAAAACTATACAGACTATTTACATATTTACAAGTGGAATTGTCAAATGTCAGGTAATACAGATGAGACACATACAGGACTGGGTTATACAGCTGTGTTGTACAGTCTGACAGCAGTGGGGATGAACAACCTATCATATTTGTTCATTGGTAAAGTTTAATTAGGACTTATTTTTTATTTAGCTGCACTTAATCATGGGTAAAAAAAAAAAGCTTTAAAAGTGAGAAGAATGGGGATCAACAAATGGGAAAAAAGGAAAGAGAAGCAATTGAGGCATTTTAATAGAGAGCGAGAACAACAATGAAAGCCCCACAGAGAACGTATCCCCTCTTTCTTCTGAATCCGCCGTGTCTCGATGCCACAACAATATTCCCCATCTCTTCACTTTCACAGGCCAGAACATCCAAAGGCAGATTACAGGAGCTGATGCGGCTTCATCTCTGCAATAAGAGAGAATGTGGAACACCAGCAGTGAGACTCAGTGGAGTGCCAATCAATACCAGTCGCTGTGTTCTCTGTGACTACAATAATTATCATCACCATCCATAAGAATGCCATGTTGTTTTGGGCTTCTCAGAAGGTCAAGAGCACAGACTGGTGGCATATGATGTTGCCATGGCAGCAGAGCGTCTAAAGTGCAGCTCCACCCTGGGATTGTTTTCCTGTTTGTTGTGGAAGTCATTAGCACCATCTGTGTGGAGCTGTTATCTGAGAATCGTTAAAAAGGTGGATGATGAGCTGCGGTGCATTCACTGACATACAGCAGCAGGATTGTGCAATTACCGTTAGATGTGTTTATGTCCATTAGATAATAGACACCTGTGTGGAAAAATCATTCTGTTTTAACTCAAGCTTTAATCTGTGACATTTGAAAATATAAAAAGTTCATATGGAAAGGATTGCACTGGAGTTCGTGATGCATTTGTTTTACCAGGCAGGGTTATTATAAGTCCCAAATCAGTAAAAGAAAATTGTAACAAAAAAAGACATAAAAAAAATAAAATAATAATAATAATAATAATAATAATAATAATAATGCCACAAGAATGAAAACAAAAAAATAAAGTAAAATCAGTTTACTTTTTGGTTCTCACCTTTAATTTCAGTCCAGAAATGATAATGGTAAATGATATGCAAAAATAAAAGGCAGGTCTTTAATAAACAGTGTTTTTTGTAGATCTTTCAAAAAAGTAGATTTTTTTTTTTTTTTTTAAATCAAAAGAGAATATTAATCTTGTCAAGCTACAGAATCATTTTAAGGACATTTAGAATAACTCTCAGCTATACACTTATATTAAATTTGAAAGCTATTTAAGGTACTATTGAATCATAGTGAGCCAGTATTGAGATAAAATGATGGTTTGGGTCAAATCTGAAAGAAATCTAACCACAGAAATCAAGTAGAGGTACATCAGAAAGCAAAATGTGTAAAACCGTCACCACTTAATGGTCCATTTTGAAAGACTGAAGGGGATTTTGGAGGATGGAACAGCAGAAATGGAAGATAATAGTCATGCATGTCTATTCAACAGCATATACTCAGAGAAATTTAATTGTTGTGCTTTTGCTGCCTAAGAATAAACTGCCAATATCTATAGAGGTAATCAGTGCTGTGGTTACGACAGTAATACCTCCTTTCCGGCAGGTGTCAGTAAAGCTCTTGCTAACATCGACGAAAAGTGACACAAGGAAGAACTACCATCAACAGTGCAAGTCTTCTTTCAGTATGTGAATTCTCCTATTTATCTCTTTTATGATTCCGTTCATTAATGCGGCGTTTCTTTCGTATATTTACAGTTATTATACTTTTACGGTATAGCTTGCATGCATGTCTGTTCGCCGTTAGCTTTAGCAGTGCAGCTATGCTAAGTCGAAGCTGCCGTTAGCTTGGCTGGCAGTAGTTTTTGGTGTATGTGGGCGTGTAGTCCTGCAGAATAACAATTCTGTATTATGTAGCTTTATCGTCTGTGTCACAAGATCGATAGCCCACTATTTGTAGCCTTACATCTATTTCGCTCGCCTCTTTTTTTTTTTATGTCCCCCGCTCCTCATATCGTCTCATCTCTCTGCAGATTAATTTTTATCTGACCCAGATATAAAGCAGAGAGGCTGAGAAAATGGACACAAGAGCCTTGAGGAATCCATATCCTGACTATGATGGGTGCCCTGCGTCCACACAGGCCTTCTTTGACTCCCAGGGAAGGGTAACGCCACATGAATATATATGTACAGTGTTCAGTATGTGCAGATGATGAAGAGTGCATACATGTGTAGCAGGTCCACCTCATTATTTAAACTCTTCTTTACCTTCAGCTCACATCAGAGTTTGCCCAGAGGCTCAGCAGTAAGGTCAGCGAGCTTTTAGCTGTCATGGAAAATGGGCTGAAGTCTGCTGACCCAAGAAATTGCACCACTTACACCGGCTGGGCAGGTGATGACACAAGCACACATGCAAAAATAAGCAAAAGATTGTTCATTTTAATAAAAGTATGGACAGCACACTGATAAATACTTCACTATAATTGAAGTTTGTGCATTCAAAACCTTCCTTCCAGTCTGTGTAGGAAAACATGGTTAAGGTCACGCTCCTTTATAAGCTTTTGGGAGTTTAATCAGCAGCTGGTCATCTTCTATTAGACCATCATATGTTTGTAGTGTCACTGTCCTGTCTAAAACCATTTCAAAAGCTCATGACATTGTATTTCCAAACAAGTCAAAGAGGGTTTTGACATTTCAATAATTATTGCATCACACTCCCACAACACTGACTCTGCAGGGTTTTTTTCTTCAATATACAGTGTGAAGTCCAAAAATGTTTGAAAGGTTACTTTAATATTCCTATTTAAAAATAATTACTTGTAGAATGATTGGGGTAAATTTGTAGTGAAGTGGTGATGCATTGGAAAAAGAAAACAAAATGATCATTTCACAGTAGAGGGAATTTTTTTGTTTATGTTGCATTACATCATACAACATCAACACCTGCAAGATAAGGTGAAGTTTGACCCAAAAAGTGAAAAATAAACATGAACTACAAGAACAAAAAAGGAATGGATGTATGCCATTTCCATTCTTATTAGTCCTGATTATTCCTCTTTCAGGTATATTTCTATTGGGACGAGTCAATTCAAAACACACACACACACAATGATTTCTCCAAGGATATTAATTCTTCAATCAAAGCAGATATTTCAGGCTTCTTCATCAGACAAGCACAGCATACATGGCATTTGCATGCATTTCTCGGTACCTATTGGATTTATTGCAACGTATCGGTTTGTAGACCAGTGAGAAGCTGTGACTGTTGACATGTAACTACTTTCCTTCAACATCTGCAATAAGAAACCATAGGTTATAAATATTAGTTTGCCATAACAAGCTATTTGAACACAAATAGTCACAGTTAAAAATGCACACTTAGCAGGTTACAGTTACAGTTACACCTAATATAGTGCATATAGAAAAATCATCACAGTCACTGTAACCCAACATACATTGAAGACATCAATACATGCATACATTTGTTCATAATTTGAGGACAATCCCAGTACAGAATCATGTTAAGTTATATCTGCCACTAACAGTTTCTTTGTCTTTCCTCAAACTGACAGAGGAAGTAACATTATAGCTTTAGAGCAGGAACAGAGCAGCAGAAGACCATATGGTGTACACTTTTACATTTCAGATGTAATGGAGAGCACAAATTGTTATATTTATATCAAATAGCTTCCCTTATATGTAGTCTGTGAATAACTTGATAATGAGTCTCACAGGATTTGATAGAACGATGAATTCTTGCATCAAATTGTTTCACTGCATCTCATCTTATAAAGAGTAGATGTAGGCAGAGGAGGATTTTCACAACCCAGAAAGGAACACATTTTTCCTTCAGTTTATCACAAACTTTTAAAATAGATATATTGGAAGATATATGCTTTTCACTTCATTTGCTTTTGATGTAGTAAGGGGCAAAAAGTACGTGTCTCAAATTTTTACCATATTACACTGCTTGGTTAATTTGCATTATCTAATGTAACATATTATCCTCTGATTCAAAGAAATTGTATTAATCAAACACGAACACATTTCTGGTGCTTTTTTTAGACTCTTAAATGTGTAATGGTTTTTACATTGTGCCTCTCAGGCATCGCTCTGCTTTACCTCCACCTTCATGACGTCTTCAAGGAGCCCAGTTTCCTCCAGAAAGCATTAGATTATGTCAGCCGCAGCCTCAGATGTTTGACCCGTCGCCACGATGTCACTTTCCTGTGCGGAGATACTGGACCCTTGGCTGTTGCCACTGTGGTGTACCACCGCCTGCAGAGGGTGCAAGAGAGTGATGAGTGCATCAACAGGTTAGTGTGGAATGAGCAACGGCTTCAAATTCTGACTGCGCTGGATTGGAAGGACACAACGATGTCGTACAAAAAAAGATGCACAAGCAGGCTGTAATAAAAAGTCAGTGACATTTAATAATGATACAGCAAACTCAACTCTAACTTTGTACATTTATGTGTGTAAAGGTCAGTCTGTATTTGCCAGCATGGAGAATTATAGAATTCTCTTTGTGCTTTTGGTGTTCAGGCAGCAGTCAAGAATAGAATTCAGGGATTTGTGTTATAAGAATAGTTATCATGAGACATTGCTTTTACTTAAGCACAGATCACAAAGAGCACTCTGGAAAAAAAAAAGAATATATTACCAGAATACTATAAAAAATTAATTAAATCAGCAACAAATCAAAAAGAACAACACTAAGAGAAGATATTTGAGTTATTAATGTGTAAAGTAGCAGCATTAAAACATTTATGGATCTTAACGTAGGTTTGAGATATTTTATCATCGGCGTATATATGAGATCTCTATCGAGTGTACGTCTCTTACATCAGACTTCCACATAGAAGAACATATTGGTGGATGGTGTGAATGTCTGTCAAAATAGCTTCATTCTGGTTTCCTCATGGTCACTTGACAGTTTTTTCCACCTCCCTATATTTAGCTTGTGTATTTTGTTGCTTGCAGACTTGTGCAGTTTCATCAGACTGTGGTGAAGGGTTCAGGCAGCCTGCCAGATGAGATGCTGTACGGACGGATGGGCTACCTCTACTCGCTCATCTTCATCAACCAACAGCTCAGGCAGGACAGGATCCCTCTGCAGTACATCCAGCAGGTGACTCAGCAGCTCACAACAAATCCAAGGTTTATTTTTTGATGAATTTTTATCACGTTATTGCCAGTTTCCTTCATAATAGAGGCAACTACGTTAATACAGACAGAAATTTAATGGAGACATGATGTTTTGCAGATGAACAACAAAATGTATCGTCTAAAATGAGCCTTCCAGTAAATTGTAAGCTTGACTTATCGCTAATTATACACAAACCCTTTTAAGACTGCCATTATAACAGGTGTCTTCATCTTTTCTTTGCAATAAAAGTGTCAGAAAATGTCTTTTCTCCCCCATTCCTTTGCACCTTTGTTGTCAGGAAGAACTAAACTTTCAATATCTGTCCACTAATTATCATTATTATAAATAATAAATGCTTAAAACAGTGTGTTTTAGTAAAAAAGAAAAGAATTGACTTGAAGTTGTTAGCATATTTATTGTCAGACAGAACTGTAAATGTCCAGAACAAAACTTTTTGAGATTGCAAAAATAAACTCTCAACTCCTCCAACTGGAACTGCACAATACATCATTTGAGTGTTATCACAATGTATGTGTGCACAATAGTCAGATCGCAGGTCCTGCAATGCAAGAGGCAAATGAATGCAATGTGTTGTCATCTAATTTCAACCTGGGTACCTGAAGCACACTGCGTGTGGCGATCCACCAATCACAATCGCTGTTAATCAGTTTGCCGAAGCAGACCACGCCTCTGCACATGGAGTGACTCACTGGTAACAACATTGAAAAATGAGCAACGAACAAGAAAAAATGACAGAAATTGAAGACAAGATGCCAAAAAGAAAAGCAACGTCAGTTATTTGGAATTATTTCGGTTGCAAGGATGATATTGAAATATGTGTTTTGAATCGACAGTGCCTTTCACCTGTTGCCACAATGAGAGGAAACACAACTAATTTGTATGATCATTTAGATTGGCACCATGGAGCAATTATATCCTCCTGAGTATGTTTTCATACCGCGGGGTTAAAAAAAAATCATAGTGTCAGTTTTTTCCAATATTGTGCAGCCCTAACGCAAACATGCTTTTGGTCTTAAACAGTCAGTATCCATAGTCATATTGTTTCATATTGTTTGTTATTTCCAGGCCTTTTTAAGCTTCTGCTGAAGTCTCTGAAACAGTTCCTTTCTACTTGTAAAATAGACTCCCACACTGCTGCTTTTGTAGATAGTGCAAACAGTTCAGGAGTTACAGTCATTTTTTACTGTAAAGTTCAAAATGCAGCACTGGAGAGATTACAGTTGTTCAAGAGTTAAAAAACAAAAAACAAAAAAAAACACAAGAATAACAGAATAAATGCACCTTGAATTAGATTTTCAATGTGATACTGAAATCATACGAAGTTCCATTTCACTGATAAATATTAATTAATTGATACTGTTACACTCTAAAGCTGTGTCAGTTCCTGAAGAAGCTGCATCAGTGAATCTTAAAGTGTCATCTTTGAAACGTCAGCACCTGTTTTGGAAGTAACTCAAGAAAAAAAGCCAATGTAAATCAAGCCTATAATGTGTAATAAGCTGAAGTAATATCAGGGGACTTTGTTGCCTGCTACTTAGTTAAGGCCCTGGAGCTCTGTCTCACCTTGCAGTCTGGCACCAATTTGCTCACTCTTTCACACGTCTGTGTCCGGTCCCTTTCATTTCTCTCCATTGATTTCTTTCAAGTCGAGCTGATTAGGCGACTCGCTGTGGATGTGTCATTTCCTTCCACAGATCAGTGAAGCCGTGCTGGCATCAGGGGAGCACCAAAGCAGGAAGTTCCGGGTGCAGAACCAGAGCCCGCTGATGTACGAGTGGTACCAGGAGCAGTATGTCGGTGCCGCCCACGGCCTCGCCGGCATCTACTACTTCCTCATGCAGGTACAACAGGGCTCTGATTGAAAATATCTAAAGATGGATGTGTTATCAGCAGTCGTGATTTTTTATTTTGATTCCCATCTGTTGCTAAATTGAGTTCAGAAACGGGAACATGCATTGCTGCCTACCTTGCCGCCTACTGGTAAATGAGTGTGTGTGAATGGGTGAATGTGAGGCTTTGTATAAAATGTATAAGATGCACTATATAAGAGCAGCCCATTGACCATTTACAATTTTTTACTATTGCACTTTTTACTGCGTCATCCGATTCAAACGCAGTCGATATGTTTTTGTTGCAGCCGGGCTTCGTCTCTGCAGTTGAACAGGTCCACAGGCTGGTGAAACCCAGTGTGGACCATGTCTGCCGCCTTAAGTTCCCCTCCGGAAACTACCCACCCTGCATTGGGGATGACCGGGACCTGCTGGTGCACTGGTGTCACGGCTCACCGGGGGTCATCTACATGCTCCTGCAGGCCTACAAGGTAAACACACACAACAGGCAAACACGAATGGGGCTTTTAAACTTGCCTCTCCTTGACTGTACAAGGTTTGGGTTCTAAAAAGTATGTGGCATCAGGGACTAACACTAAATGGAAAACTCTAAAAACCAAGTAAGGTCGACTCGAGCTGTACAAAAGCAACATCGCATGGAAACAAGCCACAGGCAGAGATACAGTAGGGTTAAAAAACATCTTAGATCCAACTTGACTTTTTGTATCATTGGTCGAGGGTTTATGAACCACTCTAAAATAGCTGATATTGATAGAGTCCATGTTAGAGCTTTAAAAAAAAATTTTTTTTCAATCAGATTAATAATGTAATTATCTGTCTGTGTAATATGTCTAACATGTTCAAAGCCCATGTTCATTGTGTTGCACATCTTTGACATGGGTTCATCATATAATACTAGATCAGAGGAACCACTGACTCAGTGAAGCTACAAGTCCGCGTTTTTCCTCGTAGGCAAAAAAGGTCAAACAGTTCCATCTGAAAAGACGTTACCCTCTGTATGCGTCTGCTGTTGTTTTATATATTATCCTGAACACTTTTCCCCACAGTATAGGTACAGTTTGTTTTGGAAAATGTAGAAATCTACTTTGTATGCGTCCACAGAAGGTCCAGGGGGGGCAGTGTCTGACTACAGAAAATTTACAGAGTAATACTGCCATCTTGTGGTGGAAATTGATAGTAAATTCCTTGTTCAAAACAATATTGAAAAGTTCAGTGCTTTTACAGTCACAGGTTTAATGGATTTGTTGAGATGATAAAAAGCAAGTTATTTTGACAAAAGCACATCATGTTCTTTCAAACAGACAGAATTTATTTATGTAATTTTAGTTTTATATTTGCATAAAACATTTTATGTGCCAAATTGACTAGTTTTACTTGAGTTTCTGTTTCTGTTTAGTGTCAGTTTGACTTTTTCAGAGTGTTATGAGGAAAGTTTGGACTCGCAGAAGCTGAAAAAGGTGGGATGAAATAATTCATTACTTCAAATGTATTCAATGGAACAGTGTTAACAGTGGTAAAGGCCTCACATTATGCAAAACAATTATATTAACATAGCCGACAATATTGATTGGTAACAGTAAAATCTTGACAATTTCCAAAAACGCTTCAAATGTTTAAGTATTTCATATGTTTGAATGAGCTTCATGTTAAAGAGCCACTGCACAAAATTCATAAATAATGTAGAATTTTGGTATGGATCAATGTTGAAATTGAAAACACAGCTGTTGTTTTCATCTACCAGTGTTCGTTTTCCATCTTAGTTTCTGCTAACTAATCTAATCCTGTCCTTGTGTCCCTGGTTCCAGGTGTTCGGAGTGCCTCAGTACCTGGAGGACGCCTTGCAGTGTGGTGAGGTGGTGTGGAAGTGGGGCCTCCTGAAGAAAGGATACGGGTTATGTCAT
Source organism: Ostorhinchus rueppellii (assembly GCA_030068375.1). Taxonomy (NCBI): domain Eukaryota; kingdom Metazoa; phylum Chordata; class Actinopteri; order Kurtiformes; family Apogonidae; genus Ostorhinchus; species Ostorhinchus rueppellii. The sequence continues at coordinate 17,169,636 of JAQQZY010000013.1, read as the reverse complement.
GGTGCGGCCGGTAACGCCTACACCTTCCTTGCCCTGTACCGGCAAACGCAGAACCCCAAACACCTGTACAGAGCCTGCATGGTGAGAGAAGTTCATAGGTGTTTTACACAAAGCAACAAACTGATGAGCAAGTGCAAAACGATGTGTCAACCCTGCAGGACATCTATCTTATCACTCCTCAGATATATTAACTGATACTGAACAGCTTTAATAAACTGTTTTCATCTGGATTAAGCAAAAAAAAAAAAGGAAAATCATACCTAACCTGCTGCTTTTTACCATATTCACACAGCAGTCATTTTCCTCTGATTAGGGGCTCAGGCTTTGGAGGCTGTTATCAAAACCACATTATCATCCTGCTGTGGTCAGTTCATTATCAGACATTTTGTTTTCCTTTGAAACATGGCCTGGTGTTCCTCCAGATTTTCAGTTTTGGTCTTCATTTGCTGCTCAATTGGGAATCAGTGACAGGATGACAGTTTGTCAGGTTCATAATCTTCATTTGACACAAACTCAGCAGTTTAACCTCTGAAAACCCAGTGCTACTTTAGTCTCTACATTTAACCTTACTTGAGCGATTTATCACCATTTATTGTCATATTGCTTTGTTTATTTTGCGGTTTTTCAGTGAAAGTCATATATTTTCCTGTGTTTAATTCACTGATCATGCAGGTGTTCATTAAAGCTCAAATTAAAGGTGATGGTTCTTAAATCAGAAACAGAGAAAACGGAGGAAGAACTGACTTCTCCAACAAAATATATAATGAACTAAACATAAAACAAGTGTCTCCATCCACTGTCATTGATCCAACTCTATGGGTTTTACTGTGAATCAATGTTCAGGGTTCCTACGCATCCTGGAAAACCTGGAAAATGATTGACCAGTTTTCCAGTCATGGGAAAATGAGAAAAAAGGTCAAATGTCCTGGAAACGCTTAAGTTATCCTAGAAAATTAGGTATCCTCCCCCTGCCTTGAGAGCTTGTGCCTAAACTGAGATGAAACAAAGGACATTGTTTTTCAGTGATTTATTGAACGTATACAAATATCTTTTGAGGAAGTTCTGGAGAGAAAGTAGAAGAGAAGAGGAAGTTGAGTTGGGAATTGACCAGTTGAACACAGTAACTCCAGTTTGTCAGGCTAATAAGCTGCTATGCTGTTATCAGTGGATGAGTTTGCTTTATTCAATGATAGATTTGTCATAATTACTTTTCATCGATAAATTATAGCCACAGACTGCACATCTAATGTCTGAGTAATAAACATAGAAGCAATCTGGGTAAATGCAAGTTACAACTGTAAAAAAGAACACTTCCGAAGAATGAAGGGGAATGGATTCGTGTATGACGTGATAACTTGTCTCTGTAGCGGCTGACGGTGATCTGGAAAACTATTTCACGGAAAGAGTGGGAACCCTGAATGTTGTAGAAGATGACAGTGCTTTCTATGTTCACAACGGAGCCTCTGAACGCCCAAATGGGTCGTATCTGATGACCATGAAAAGATGAAAAACTGCTTTTTACATCAGTTATGTACATGTATCAATAGGATTCGTGGATCAACAGGTATTAAATGTTTAGAATCAGTAGATGTTTGGGTCTTTATGGGTTAATATCACCCTTTAATAGCAACATTTCAGCTTCTCACCCTGACTCAGACAATAGACTAAAGAGGCCACTGTATGCATATAGTGACAACAGATTTAAGTCAATGGCCTATTGTATAAACTATAACTAACATCTGCTTTTATACAAGTTGGAAAGTTTACAAAAAGGAAAACATAGAAAATTATGGTTTGGTAAAAGACACCAGCTTTTGATTTTTTACTGTGTTGTTTTATACCTATTTTAGCACTTTAGAGGCTAACAGCTAAAAATGACAAATGTCAATTATCAAATAGAAACAACAAGCTGTGTAAAGTAGGACAAAGCATTGTGTTGTGATGATAAGTAGGTAACCCAAATCCACACCTTTTGTCCAAATAATGATAGTGAAGGGCTGAGGTGAATGGCTGCCCTGTTATTTAGCAAAGGAAACTGTTATATCATCACAAACATACAGTCACAGTCTAAAATAGTCTGAAACTGACAATAAAAATCAGCAGCTGTTTTTGTAACTCTTTGCAACCCTATAATAATCAAGTCTAATGTTAGATTCATTAAAGTTTTTTGCTTTACTTGTGCTGTAATGTACGGTGACACATATGAACGGCATAAATTATCATAGAGAACTTTTCTACCAAGACGAGTTATACATGTTATTTTTTTCAAAACACTGCAACTTTGCCAAATACTGTTTTACAGAAGGGTTAAGTTGTGACATGTACCTTCATTTGGACTGTTTCTGCTGGAGCCACCATAAAAATCTTATCCGTGTGTATTTGAAGTCAGAAACGAAGACTCTCACAACAAAACCAGTCACTTTAACTTGCATGCTTTTGCCAGTTTACTGCTGCCTCCATAGGATACTTATTCTTAGTGTCTCACTTAAGTTCACACCCAAATTAACAAACTGAGACAACTCTTAATACAGAAACTTAAATGTTAAGTGAGGTTAAAATACTGTGTTCATCAGGGGAGTCTGGTGTAACATCCTGAGCCCTGTTTTTGGCAAAAATAGTGACACCGTTTAGTCGATGGGTAGATAGTTCTCATTTTCTATAACTTAAGTCTGTTGTTAAGGGACATAATACTCAAGGTTTTGCAATGGTTAACTGTTTGTTGTGCATAAACCCCACTGTAATGTGTTTAAACTATGCCATGTTTGAACTTAGACATACAGTAGCTCATGTATCCTGCAGGGTCTTAAAAAGTCTTGAATTTACAAATCTCTATTTTAATACCTTTAAAAAGTCTTTAAAGGGTATTACATTTAATATGGTAGGTCTTAAGTTATGTTTCCATAAACGTATTCACTGTATGGTGTGTAAGTGTGTCTATTAAATGTCAAAAAACTGTTATGCAACTCAGTTCCACCCATTTCAACCCAACAATTTATACTGAAATTAAGACCCATTGATTTCTAACTGTGCAGCCCCCAGTGAGAAATGACTCAGAATGGTGGGAATCAAGTAAAAAAAGTAATTGATTTAAATAAATATATTTTCCTAAATTGAGTCATGAATTTTTGCCAGTAAACACATGAAATGGGCATTAAATTCTATCCTCAGTTTTAAAAGGTCTTATAAAGTCTTAAATTTAACTTGTAGAAACCTGTAGGAACCCTGAACCTGGTGTAGCAGTGGAAAATAAGACTTCATGAAATGAAATTATTTTCTATTTTCATCCCTGTAGAAATGAACTATACTTAATGTATTACTAGCATAATTCATCCTATTGGATTTATGAGGTTCTAGCTGACATTTATGCCAGAATTGAGTTATTCACATATTTTTAATATTGGTTGAGTTATTTTCAATTTGTGATGTGTATTTTATTTGTTTGTGCATTTTTTACTTTGTTTTAAAGCAAAGAAAAAACTTCTATCTGGAAAATTAAACTAACTTGGTTTTTTTTAAGGTTCTATCTCTGAGCCAATTAGAATTTAGGCCACCAGTCATGTCCCACATTGTTCAGTGGTCACGAACTTTACTGACAACACTGAAAATGTCTCAGACAAGGGCGGAAAATGAAAGCGGAGGAGTTAATTGATGACATTGTTGGAGACATCAACCTAAACACACGGGGACAGCAGGTTGTACCTTTGTTCAGTAGTCAGAATGAAGTAGTTTAGAACTAAAACACAACCAATATGATCATCAACTTTTATTGAACGTACATGAAATGCTACGTACTGTTGATATGAGGCCATTTGTGTTTTCATGTTGTATCTTTCTGTAATATCTTTTTTAATTTTTATTTTACTTCTAACATGTAGACAAACATATTAAAGCAAAACAAGACCCACCAACCAGATTTCAATAGTGATGCTGAAAAGGTTGATAGGCAAACAATGTAATGCACAATGTCGCAATGTAAGTTGTAATAACACAACTAAAAAAAAAATCCATAAAGTAACGCATGCTCGAAAAAGAGTAGGAAGAAGTATAAACTTATATACTCCTACCCCAATCTCTATTCCTCATGGTTTCCATGTAAATAACAGCAACCACCATCCCATAATAATAATAGCTAATTTAACACCAACAATTACATAACAATGTAACACACACTGTTTAAATAAATATAATAATAATAAAAATGCTCTTATAATTTTTAT
>JAQQZY010000013.1:17150066-17160319 GCA_030068375.1 Ostorhinchus rueppellii | reverse complement strand
TTTTGTTTGTTTTGTTATGTTTTGTTTTATTATGTTTTGTTTGTTTTGTTTTATGTTTTGTTTTATTATGTTTTGTTTGTTTTGTTATGTTAGGTTTTGTTTTATTATGTTTTGTTATGTTATGTTTTGTTTTGCTTTGTTTCGTTTTGTTTTGTTTTTCTCGGCAGGAGGGTCGTTGTGGGTCATAGCGACTTTCAGAGAATGTAATGCTGCACTGTGACTGATGCATTATATGAGACAATAAAAATACATGTAAAAAGAAAAACAAAAAAACTGTTACAACCATAGTTTTGAAAGTAAACACAGACTATAGTTTTAGTCCACACACACATTCCACTTGCACTGCTCGTGTGGTCACATGTTAAGGGTCATAACCCTCCAGCTCTGAACATAAACTGTTGCTTGTCCTTTGCACGTCTGAGCGATGAACCCTGTCTCTTTTTGCAGTCGCTCTGTGGTTTCAGTCTCTTGGGTTCTTGGATGCGGCGGTGAAGACAATCCACAGGGGGGCAGCAGAGAGGTGAAGCCCTGAGAGTCCTCATGATCAGAAACAAGACTTTGAAAAAAATGAAGGAACCTGAAGTGCTGCACCACCTGAAGTGTTATTTTTTTGGGGGGAGGGGCAGTGAAAGTATTTGAAATAGGTTGAATTTGTATATGTGTACAGATAGAGAGGCTAAATACAAAAAAGAAAGTTATGATTCTAATTTTAGAGCCTATAAGAGCATGAAAATGGACACTATCTCACTGTAAACACTTGTAGCTAAAGCGACATGTGTCTGTAATCCTGTGTGGGGACACTTGGCTCAGCCGGCCTCCTCTCTCTCCCAAATAAGGCTGATGTAACCCCCTTAAAATGTTGCAGCGACACAATGCCACAGCTCTTTTTTAAGCCCCCTGCCTATATGTCTTTATGACCCACAGCCAGTTGGGGTCCTGAAGGGCTAAAGGATCAGGGTGGAGGGGGGTGGGTACTGAAGCACAGAGTCTTCAGGATCAGGACAGGAGCGCTCGGTCTCTCCACCCCCTACCCCCACCCCTTCCTCCAACCAACAGAAACTGAACACCTCCAGGAGGAATGGGAGTAAAAATAGAGCTCATCTGTCCAGGGGTGTGGTCTCGCAGGCATGTCTTTTGCTTCACTCGAAAGAAGACCTGCAACTCATCTGCTCCGTGGCTGTGTAACCATTCTGTGCAACAGCATCGATGACAAGTTAGACTTAGTGGAGTTTGGCAAAGTGGACGCCCCAGCTATTCACACTGTTATTGAATTAAATAATGGAGTGCACACACTGGCGCCCTCTCAGCTGCCTTTGTGTTAGTGTCATGTAAGCACACTTTCAAGACCCCTAGCTCTCCAATATAGACCAGGCAAATGTATTTATATAGCACCGTTCATACACAAGGCAATTCAAAGTGCTTTACAAAGGCATAGAAACAAATACAATTACATTAAAATCATAGACAAATACTAGAATAATAGCAGAATAAAGCATTAAAGAAAAGGAAAGTGCAAAAAAGAGAAAGAAATTAAAGGAGAAATAAGAGACAGTTGAAACAAAAGCTAAAATAGTCTTGATTAAAATTAAGAATTAAATTTTAAGTCAATCAAAATAGTACAAAGGTGTAGATTTTTATTTTTTTATGAAGATTAACCCTTAACGGTTAAAATTTCCTTGGAATATGAAGTCATTCTTCAGCCTCATTTATCTCACATCTGCTGAAAATAGAATGACAGACAACATTTATGAGTGGAAAAACATTTGTTTTAGACATGTTTTCTACACTTACGCATTATTATTAGCTCCGCCAAGGAGGTTATGTTTTACTGTGCATTTGTTTGTTACCATCCGACTTTGTTAGCAACATAACTCAAAAGGTTATAGACGGATTTTGATGAAATTTTCAGGTTATGTCCACTCTGGGTCAAGGAAGAGATGATTGCATTTTGGAGGCGTTTTGAAAAACCGTCTGGATCCAGGAACTTTTTAAATTCTTTATCTTAGATTCTTTATCATTGTGAGATAGGGCATGGTGGCACAGAGTTAGATTAGGTCATTCACCGCCATCTAGTGTAGGAAAGTACTAACACTACCTTAAAAAAAAGTACAAATACTACCTTAAAAAAATACAAACACTACCTTAAAAAAAAAAAATACAAACACTATCTTGGCGGAGGTCTGCACTCTCCGAGTGCTTTTCTAGTTTCAGTCATGTATTCCACTACTTTTGGGGGGCTAAGATGAAACTAAACCAATTCCAAGCACCAAAACACTGCGTCCACTGGAGTGAAAGTGTGTTTTCACAAGAGATTTGAACATTTTCACAAATCTGACTTCATATTTTGAGAATTTGTGCTGAATTCACTCTTTCTGCACTGAGATGGGATAAAAAATCCGCCGGTTTTTACATAAAGTTGAGATTGTTTTGAACTTTTTAATAGAAAACACTTGGCTGCTGTGTTATTTGCAAGAACCGTGAAATCATGAAAGTATGTAAAAATCCAGAAAATAGCATGAGACCTCTGAGGGTTTAAATATATTTTGGCATCTCAAGAAATTTCAGTTCATTCAAGACAATACATACTGACTATAAGTGCAGTTTTGAAACATTAAAACAACTTCCAAGTGTCTTTAAAAAGTCATAAATATCCGTTCTGTCATTCATTGGCTAAAAATGTCTTTAAATGACAATAATTCAAGGACAGGCATTGAATTTGCAGCATAATGAGCATCTATGTTTTGTTGTTTTAAACTTTATTTTACATGTATTTCATCCCCCAAAATAACAAAAATGATGATTTATACATTCGTGTTACATTGTAGAGACACTATTTATTATATTATATGACGTTATATTATATAATATTATATTATCAACCCACAAAGAATCAATATTGTTACATTTCAACAGCTTCATCAGTGTTTATCATTCATATTATAGAGTAAATAATAACGTTTGATTTCAGTACAGTTTAGCAAAATAAGCTCTAAAAAATATACACCCTCATAATTTTTGCATGAAACAGTGAAATTTAATGATTTATATCCCAATTAATAATTTGTTGATGGGCTATAAATGTTCTAAAATATCAGAATGAAGTGTCAATATAGTTTTAAATAATAATAATCTTCATGGTTTCATGCAGGGAGGCTACATCCCTGCAGTATTTGACATAAATATTACAAGGAACTCTGCATTGTGAAGGTGATAATAGTTTTTAAAATCATAATACTTTGCAATTATTTAGTTTAGAAGTTGAAAACGGCTGCTGTTATTTGGTAAAATATTTAAATCGTCTTGAGCAGATAAATGAGCATTTGATAGATCTTATATGTCCTAATTTATCATTTATATTTATTATTATCATCATTTTTTAAAAATCAATTTGTCAGTTTGCTGTTAAAAGAGAGAACAAATGCATGGGTAGAGGCAAAAATACACAGATACAAAAGAGAATAATAATAATAATTTTTTTAAAAAAAAAAAGTCCAAGCTGGTGATTTAATCCTTCTTGTAAAACTTTCTTGTGTGTTTTATTTTCTTGCACTGACTTTACAGTTGAAGCTGTAAGTTTAGCCACAAATGGTTTATCAAAATGAGATCTGAATTGTTTTAAATTCTATTTAAATTTTATTCTTTTTTATGGTATCATTACTATGCGTAATCTTACCTGGTTTAAGTCTTATTGTATCTTTTCTAAAGCTGATTTATGTCTTGTCTAAACCATGACTGAATTTTATCTGATCTGAAATGTTATGTAAATCTGATTGAATCTTATTGTGTTTAAGCAGTGTCTACACTTTCTTTAAGTCTTACCTTGTCTAAATTGTACAGTATTTTATCTACATTTTATCCAATTTACATCTTATCCGAACCATACCTAAATCTGACCTAAATCCTATTGCATCTTCTCTAAATCTTAGTCTATTTAATTTTTTTTTCCATCTTGTCTAAATCTCCTATCTTATTTAAATGTTATCCCATTTGCTTTTTTTCTAAATCTCCTCTAAATCATATTGCTTTTCTAAATCTTATGAAAATCTCGTTTAAATCCTATTGTCTCTTCTATACATTTTATCCATTTCAGAATCAGAATCCTGTATTTGTCATTGTTTCAAGCACAACGAAATTTAAAAAAAAAAGGCAGCTCTGTCCCACAGTGCAAAAAAAAAAAAAAAGTTATCTAAAAGAATTTGAATAAATAGAAAGTCTAAAAATCTCAAATTTAAACTACACCTTATAGTGTTTTATCCAAATCCTATTCCATCTTACTTAAAATACAGATTATATTTTATTTTACCTTATTTAAATCCTTTTGTAAGTCTCCCCTCATGGAAATCTCATCTTATTAACAACTTATCTTACATGAAGTTATTTTTATTAAAACTAGAATTGTGTGATTGTCATTTACTTTGCACCCAATATCCAACCTGTGTGTAATGCGTCTAACACAATCAAAGACCATTCGTGTTAATGCCACCGTCAGCACCATGGAGAGCGCTGATGAAGATGGAAGCGGTTTGTCGATCAGATCATTTAATCTGCATATATGGAGCAATAATGTGTTCACTACTGGGCATGATCTCTCTCTTATGATTATTCTTTATTGCCTCCTATTCTCTCAGGTGTCATTACCCTTTTATTCAGCTGTAATGAAAGGTTTAGATCCATTTTCATTTGAGATAAAGCAATAAAGAATTATAAAAACCATGAACTATGGAATGTCTTCACCGCTTTAGGCAGAAGCTGATCTGTGTATAACACTAAGGCTTGACCTTCACATAATGATCAGACCTATTTGCCTGTGTTTAATTCTTTTAATAACTGTATCGCTGCTCAGAATGGATTATCAAAATATCATCCAGTCTACTGGAGGGATTCAGCTTTTTTGAATACTTTTTGCCCTGCTTGTCATTTCACCATAAGAGGAGGAGCAGTCTGCGTTTAAAAATACCACCTTGTAAATGAGCCCTGCTCGTGCTGGACACTGTAGCTGACACTACTGCATTTTCACACACAAATCTGTCGTGCATCTCTTACAAGAACAAAAACGAACTCGACATCTACGCGAGTAAGAACACGAGGCCTTCTAGAAAATGAAATTACGAGTGTTTAATTCTTCACATGCACAAAACAAAGTCTTGACACAGTTCTTTGGTGGTCCATAAATAGCCCTGTCCCCTTCTAGAGGAGCTGCTCCGAGGACGCGCAGCTCCTCTTTCCGTTTGCCCTAAGAAAGTTAAAGATGTTCCAACGTGTCATCTGATCTACCTCATTAGCATACGTGACATCACATGCCCGGGATAAATAAGAGGGGGCTTTGAGCATGGCTCAGGACCACTCTGTCTTAGGACTTCAGCTTCTCTTCTCCTTTCTTTCCGCTCCTCCAACACACTCTCTCTCAAAATGGTGTGTACTGATATGCGTGTTTTTGGATGTTTTTTGGGGTGGGGCGATTCCAATGGAGTTATAATTTTTCCTTTTTTTGTGCCTTGGAAAGATGTTTGTGACTTAAGTTTGGATATCGTCTTTTAAAAACCCCAAAGTGTTTTTGACAGGTCTTATGATTGAAATTGTGCTTATCAGAGCATAATTTTTATCACTCAGAAGAGCGAATTGGTTTCTGAAGATTCCTAAATGAATATCAGGACGATCCTATTAAAAACTAATCAACATTTTAGAGTATATTTTGAGAGTTTGTGGCAAAAAAGTTTAGTTTGTTAAGCAGAAAACCTAACTTAACTTGATATTTCTGTGCACGTTGTTTTCATTCTTTTCTACATTTGTGTGCCTTTGTGTCTCATTGTTTATATCTGCCTTTTTGTGTGTTTCAGACTGAGTTCAGCGCGGACCAGATTGAGGGTAAGTGAAGCAAAAAGGAAGATCCACCACTTGCACATCTCACAGATAATTTAGCATGTGACCTCAACACTTTTATCTTTTCTACAATGAAGGATGCTACTTATCAGCTGGCGACTAAACTTCCAAATCAGAGCGACAAAAATGTAGCTCACTCATTTTCATGAAAAGTGGAAGCTGTAGGGATGAATACGCTTTCATGATGGAGACGCCTAAAAGGACTCGCCATTCCCCTGAGTTGTCCAGTTGTCGAGAAGGATTTCAGATATGTCTATTCTGAGCCGACCTCAGCCTTGTCTTGTGAGCCACAGTGGCCCTTGCACAGCAGAGGTGTTAATCCCAAAGGCCAAGGTCTAAGACACAGAGTCATTGGGATCCCGTTACACAAGGAATCCAGTCTCCTCATGATACAAACCCCTACCCTTTTGTCCAGCGCTGAAAGACATGCTCTATAAACATCTAGTGTTCATGTAGAAGTCAGGAAACTTGGATGTTTCTAGTTCTACCTCTTAGAATTGCGGGATAAGTGTTCCCATTGGTGATGTAATCCTCCCCCAAAGCTTTGAAAAAGAGCAAAGGTGCTGATTCTTCACCTTCAAAAGCTACTGCACATCTGGTATTTAGTTGCTCAGGCAAGACGAGGTGTTGATTTCACTGCAGTCAGCATTCTTAAGGTTAACTTGAGCAAAGCCGTTGGGCAATGCCTCTATATGGCAACGGGTACAGTATCAGGGTGTATCAGTTTGCGCTGTATGTTTCCCAAAATGCAGCAGGGGAGGAGCGAAGTGGGGAGGTGAAGGTGGGAGTCATAAGGGCATTAATCTGTCGAATGGAATTACGTCGACTTGGCTTCCTGGTAGGGTTCGTCAAAATGGTCGCCAACATTTGTCCGAGGCCCCTTTTGGCAGCGTCCACGTCTCTGGCTCCAGCTGGCATTCTTTATTAACGGGACAATGACAGACGTATGTGCCTTTTGCCGTCTTTGATCTAACAGCGCAGTGTGAAGCCACAAAGCTGCCACGAGCCATTAGAAACCAAAGACAACATATACTGTATCTAAAAGGAGCAACATGAGGGATTCTCTTCCATTTACCTTTTATTTTCTGACATAAACTATCTCTTTAAATCTTCTCTAATCTAATCCCATCCTGTTATATCAATCTCAGAGAACTTGTCTAAATCTTTTGTTATCTTGTCTCAGTCTTGTCTTATTTTATTTAATCTAAAACATGTCTAATCTTAACTCATTTTATTTGATCTTAATCTTATTTTATCTAGATATAATCAAAATGCATTTATTTATTGTCAAAGTCTTATTTTATCTCGACTAAATCTTATCCAATCTTCATCAAAACAAATCACATCTTAACTAATTGTATGTCATCTAAATCTTGTTTCATCTTATCTTTGTTAAATCTAATCTAATCTTAACTAATCTTCTCTAAGTCTTATTTTGTCTAAATGTTATCTAATCGTTTTCACCCAAAACAAACTGAATCTTAACTAAATTTTGTAGTCTAAACCATATTTAATCTTAACTCCACTGAATCTTGTCATATCTTATGCAATCTTATTTAAATCTTAACTTATCTTGTAAAATCTGATCGAAACCATATCTAATCTTGACTAGTCTTATATAAATCTTATCTGCATGCCATCAAAATCTGATATGATGCTTGTGATACAGTGCTATGTTACCATGCAGCACCAGTTTTCCTTGGTAAATTGCCTCTTTTCTTTCTTTCCTTCCTTCCCCTGACCAGACTTCAAGGAGGCTTTTGGTCTCTTTGACAGAATTGGCGACAGCCAGGTGGCCTTCAATCAGGTGGCTGACATTATGCGCGCCCTGGGCCAGAACCCCACCAACAAGGACGTCACCAAAATCCTGGGCAACCCCACCGCTGACGGTAAGATTGTGTTTTGAGACTTTCAAATCAACCTACCGCTGTATCGGCGAAGGATAAATGCATGTGATGAAGCTCAGAAGTGATAGAGTTAGTCGCAGTCACTCTATTTCGGTATGACTTTAACTTGAGGTAAAGTGGTAGCTGCAAAGTCACAAGTTCGCAGTTGAACCTAAGTTGTCACAAGCAGGTCGAACAAGTCTTTCCGTAGCTCTAAAATGTTAAAAAGACCGTGTGTTCCGTTCATATGCCGTCGCCACAAGCTTCTCTCCCCAGGTGTGTGTCATAAAGGTGTGTGCTGTTAACTCTGCAGACATGGCTAACAAGAGGCTCAACTTCGACGCTTTCCTGCCCATGCTGAAGGAGGTGGATGCCCTTCCCAAGGGTACCTACGACGACTACGTTGAGGGTCTGCGTGTCTTCGACAAAGAGGGCAACGGCACAGTCATGGGCGCTGAGCTGCGTATTGTGCTGTCCACCCTGGGTGAGTGCTCGACTCTTCCTTTTCCCAAAAATAGAAGTGCTTAAATATAGTCTGCTTAAGCGTGCGCAGTATGCGAGCACGTGTGAAATGGAGAACGTGTTCCTTGACATGGATGCTCGGGTGTTCTATCTACAGGAGAGAAGATGTCTGAGCCTGAGATTGATGCCCTCATGGCCGGCCAGGAGGACGAGAACGGCAGTGTGCACTATGAGGGTACGCTCCTAATGTCCCAGCATGCCTCACTCTGTACTTTTCTACAACAAATGATGTTAAAGATGTTTTTTCTGTCTCCAGCTTTCGTCAAGCACATCATGTCTGTGTAAGAGGCCCGCAGTCGGAGTGCTGAAGAAACTGTAGCTTTCCTACAGACAGCCAAATGGTGTCAGGACATCGACACTGTTTCAAAGACCAACAAGGAAAGACAAGGACTATGTACAAGGGATGTTGAAGCAAACCCATCTTGTTGTGTATTTTGTTTTCCTTTCCATTTCGTCTCCAACCCACTTCTTTCGGAATGCCGCCAACGTCATCTCTCCATTGTAGACCCCATCACTCGGCCTCGACTCCCCCCGGGGGCGTGTCTCCACTCGCCGCATTGGGGTGAGGAACGGGGGAGAAGGGGTGACCGCTCATCAAGTGAGGGTAGATCCCTCCCTTCCCACCGCCACCTCATTCAGTCGCTCTATCACTGGCCCAGCAATGCCAAAGGTGCTGGAAAATGGTCGTGGATTGACCGCCAAATGTCTCCCCCTTCCCTCAAAAGTTGTATTTATATTCACTCTGTTCATTTCAGAATAAACTTTTCCAACGTACATCCCATTTGGATTGATTCTTGATCTCTCATTCCTGTCATTCTGTTGTATATATATGTGCTTCTTTGTAGATTTAACCAAGAAAAACTGAATACACAAAGAAAAGGACCAAAGAAACATATACAATCTCTTGCTTTTCTGCAATTTTTAGCATCCTACAAATCTTTTAAAATACATAAATGAATTAAAAAAATGTATAAAGTCAGCATTACATTATGTATTTGGATTAAATATACTGATGGTACCAATACATTTTCGCAGGGTATACAGAAAATAAATTTAAACATTAAGCATTTGTGAAATAAGTCGGAGTGTGGTTTGGTTTTTAAGGAATCGAAGGTCTCTGATGAATCAAATGTACCTCACATTCATTTCACTTCCTTTACAAATCTTTATAATTCATTGGTGGTTCACTTTCATATTGTGCTGCAGGGGTTTGGGGTTTTAACCCTTTCATGCAGGAAATATGAGAACCTGAATCAGATTGTTTCCTGAGAGTTTTTCGTCCTCTTTAGGTTTAAAAAAATCCCAAAACAAAACAATGTGATTGAAATTTTCTTATGAACCCATTTTTCATCGAGTTGCAAAAACATCCACTCAGCTGAAGCAAAGAAACATGTATTTACCAGTATACTGTGTGAAAACTATGAAATAAAAACAGTTTTAATGTAGCTAATGTGATATTCTCTCACATTTTAACATACTTTTACACGAGTTATGACTCCTATGGAAGTGAAAGTCTGTTTTTGATGCTAGAATTTAATGCCACTGTTTAACTTCCATAGCTAACGAATTTTTTAAGAAGTTGAAATTTTTTACGTGAACGAATTTTGAAAAACGGAATTTTTAGAGACCTTAGTTTTTATTTATTTTTTTACACTGAATTTATTTCAACATCGAAAGCAATTCATACGCATTGCAATTTTGCTGGTTGGCTCTAAAAATTCGAAGTCTGTTTTTGATGCTAGAAAAATCCGGTGTGATAAATTCAGATTCAAAACCCGATGGCACTGTTTGACTTCCATAGTAAGACTCCCTTCACGGAGATAATTTGCAAAAAAAAAAAAAAAACAACACTGTAAATGAACAATTAGCACTTTATTTACGCTCAAACATGTTAGATAGATAGATAGATAGATAGATAGATAGATAGATAGATAGATAGATAGATAGATAGATAGATAGATAGAT
>JAQQZY010000013.1:17109295-17124260 GCA_030068375.1 Ostorhinchus rueppellii | reverse complement strand
GTTTAGCTTGAATGGTTCGCTAGTCGTACAGCAGCACAGAGTTACGTGATGTGAGTACAGCACAGTAGGAGAAAAAACGCATCTGAGAACAGAAATCAAATCATCCTTTTTCCTTGATTATATGAATTTTGAGATCGTCTGGACCTAAAATCGTAATCGCGATTAAAATTCGATTCATTGACCAGCCCTAACTGTAGGCCAGATTTTGTATAATTTCAATGGATCCTCATAGTTGACCATTAATGACAAATACGTCTATATATATGAGCATATTGGTGTATGTGTGGACTCCTGTAGGTGCTGCTCAAGTGTTGGACTCTCCCCCTGCTGTCTGTTTGTTCTGTTATTGTGTGTATTTGTGTTGTGTGTCAGGTTATTCATGTTTTTTGTGGAAGGAAGTTTGTAAATTTAAACATTGTCGTTTCCTTTTTTTTTTTTTTAACTAAAATCAGTTTGTAGATGTAAACATTTTTGTGTAATTTTAGTTTTTTTACACTTAGAGAAGAATTTGGAATTGTTATTATAATAGTATTATACTGGTCTCATCCAGTATTTTTTTTTTTGTACAGTTCTCTGTGTTTTAATCTATTCCTGTATTTTATTCATTTAGTTTGGTTGTATTTATTCTTCTGGACAGCACTTGGGTCTACTGCAGTTGTTGTAGAGTGCTTTATAATTAAAGTTGGATTGGACTTGAGATGGAATTGGGCTGAATGTGAAACCTGAACTAAGATGATTGTTCTTGATCTTTAGTGTAATTTTTGCATTTCATATAATCATCTCATGGGCCGCATTGGACCCTTTGGTGGGACAGTTTAGATCCACGAGCCATATGTTTGACACCTGTGGTTTAAGTGATCAGAACGTCTATGGCCTTGGCTCATACGTAACAGGGACTTGACTTGACTAGCTTGAGTTTTACGACAAACTCCAGACTTGATATTTACTTCCCACCATCTCAAGTTCATGCACCCACTCATGTAGAATATGGACAAGCATGTGTTGTAACCACTGCCCCTGTGTTAGGGGAATCAAAAAATGTAAGAACAATAGCAGCTCTTCAGGTCTCAAGTCAGTGGTTTAATGACTGAATGAAGTCCTGGAGCCTGACCGGATGTACTTCACCAACACGAACAGCCTTTTCAAAATAAGACAACATGGCTAACTAACAACTAACTAACTACAGCCATAATTTATCGTGGATTATTTATTTTCTATTTCGTATTCTTATTCTATATATTTTCTATTCTATTCTATATTCATTATTATTCTTATTTTATTTTATTTTATTTTATTCTATGCCCTCGTATTTGTGACTATTTCCACTGTGTGTTTCTTCTGCTGCTGTTATGCCGTAAATTTCCCTGCTGTGGGACGAATAAAGGTATCTTGAATCTTGAACAATATAATACAACAGAAAACACTATTGACAATATCAATTTTAGTGTGGAAGTACTCTTATTGTGTTACATTTATCCGTACTATTAGTTCCTGTATTATATTAGTAGCAAGTATTACTCAACTTGTCCTATTCTTAGCGTTACACATGCACTAAACTGGATGGCATGTGTGGCATATTCTCATACATACACCAACTGGCTGACACTCAGAGAGGGAGGGACTGTCCCAGGATGGTAGTTATATATAGGGATGTAAATGTTTGAAAATCCCTGATTAAAAGAGCTGTAGTCATGTGTAAAAAAAAAAAAAAAAAAAAAGATTCGAAGCTGCTCTGAGTGTGTGCCCTGCTGCTGTGGTTTTCCTCCTGAAGTTTTCGACGGGGAACAGAGAGGGCAGTGTTCTTGGTGAGTAGATGTGTTTGATTTTTCCATGCAGTAATCTGGGTTCTTGTACAGTAGCCTGTGTTTGAGTTCAGCCCAGGGTGTAGGGACGACTTCAAAGCCCCACGGCTACACCCTGTGGTTAGTGTAAAGCCGGGCGCACGCGAGGTGGAGCGCACAAACACACAACACACACACAGACTGGCAGACGGTTAATATATATGCCATACAGTTCCATTGTAAAGCAGGCACACGCCCGCAGACAGGGGCGAATTTATTTAAGTCCATAAAAACAGTTGAGTGCAGGCTCTCCTGTGAATTCCCCCTCAGTCTGAGCATCACCCCCACCCACCCCTAACCCCACACCACCTCTCCTCCCTCCTTCTTCTGTAAAGTACACACTTCCTCTCTTTTCCTTTCCCCTCAAATCACGTCTATGTTTTAAGCAGGCAGGCCTCTCACAGGCATATTTCACATTTGAGGAATTTCCTGTGTTCTGCTTATATCGGAGAGGAATGACAGTCCAAAAGTAGCGCACGCACTCAGGCCATGTTTAGCCCGTCGGTGTGTGGATGTTTTTGTGTATGTGTACATATATATGTGAGTGAGACGGCCCATACCCCTGGGAGGCCATCTCGCTGGGTGGTAAGAGGAAAAAGACCGCTTTGTAGCCATCACACTGTCTGTTTTATCCAGTCGAGGTCAAGCTGTTGCATAAAAGCACATCTGACATTCGCTTTTTTTTTTTTTTTTTTTTTTTATTGCTTGTGTTTTCAGTTTGGTTGTGAATGGGAAGCTGGTCATTAAGACTGTGTGTGACTGTCGCTCTTGGCAAATGCACCGGCTGCTATTTGCTTTTGGCAGTTGCAAACAAGGAAAAGCTGCACTTTGACAAACCACTCTGTTTTTTATGCTTTTCACAGGCTTCGCAGTCTCTAAATACTGACAAGCAGCCGGCCGTCAACACATGCACGCTGGGGTTATTGTGTGGATATCAATCAGAAAAAGTGTTATATTTTCCCTAAACATTTATGAGGCCCATTCATCTGATGGTGCTCGTCTTCTATGAGTATAAACACAGGAGTAGGAGTTGTATTTTTGTTCATAATAGATAATTAACCCTTTCACGAATGAATTATGAGAACCTTAATCAGATTTTTTTTTCCTGGGAGTTTTTAGTCCTCTAAGGCATAAAAAAAACATTGTGATTGAAACTTTTTTATGAACCCATTTTACATAGAGTTGCAGAATTGTCCACTCAGCTCAAGCAAAGAAACAAGTATTTACCTACGTACTGTGTGAAAACTTTGAAATAAAGAGTTTTAATGCAGCTAATCTGATGCTTTCTCACATTTTAACATGCTCTAATACTAGGTATGACTCCCTTCATGTAAATAATATGCGAAAAGAAAAAAATGTTTTAAAAAAAATTAACAATTAGCAATTGATTTACACTCAAACATGTTACTGCAGATCAGGTTTATCAGGAACAGCAAATTAACACTAACGGTGTGAATGTCAGTGTATGGGATGATGTATAAGCGTCCACTGTGTTGACAGATACGGAACTAAAATGACAAAATTCATGAATATACAATAGATCAGCTGTAAAAAAAAAAAGAAAAAAAAAAGCTGTCCAGTCTTGTGGTATTAATCTGCAGAAGTGAATGACAGAATCAAAATTTAACTGGTACTGAAAATGATAATGAATGAATATTTAACCCATAAAGACCCAAACATCCACTGTTTAGTAACTGATGATCCATTAATCCTATCAATACATGGAAATAATTGGTGTAAAATACAGTTTGTCATCTTTTCATGGTCATCAAATATGACCCATTTGGACGTTCAGAGGCTCTGTCGTTACCGTGGAAACACCTTCATCTTTAAAAGCATTGATTCACCAGTAAAACCCATGGAGTTGGATCAGTGACAGTGGATGGACTATATTCAGTTCATTATAGATTTGACAAAATAAATCCCCTTTTCTACAGTTTTTTTCTGTTCTGATTCAATAACCTTTGGATTTACTGAGTTTTTATAAACCTCTACATGATCAGTGAATTAAACATAGGAAAACGGGATTTTCACTGAAAAAAATGCACAATGCAGAGGATCATATTGTCATAAATGTTAATAATAATTTCCTAAGTGACAGATGACTTAGGAAAGGTAAATAGTGAGACAGAATAACTTGGGAGCGGCAACAAAAGTCACACTTATTCACGGCAGAAAGATATTATTGTAGGAAATATAAAAATAAAATTACATGTTAAGGGAAAAGTGTCCTAGAAACAAAAAACCACACCAGAACACATACAAATAGAGGAAAAAGACATGCAGAAAAAAGCTACAGAAGGACTTGAGGATAATGGGAGTGCTTTGAAATGCAAATGAGTTTGAATAAAGGTTGTTGCTTTCATTCACTGCCGTCTTCCTGCTTTGACATATCCGTTCAGCTCTTCTATAGGTCAAATCAAGGCCAGTTTTCCCTCCTTAACTGCACGTATACATATTTGTGTGTCATTTTTGCACCTTGTAGGTTCTCTCTGCCCATCAACTGGACAGACAGATGCACTATATGGACAAAAAAATGTGGACACATCCTGTATGTAGCTTAAGACTTCCTGTTGGAATTAATTTTAACCCATAAAGACTCAATGTGACATTTGTAGCAGTTGCCAGTTAATTCTGTCTGTATTTAACCGTTCCCAAGTCATTTATCACTTTGGAAATTATCATTAACATTTATTATAGTATTGTACATTTTTTTTCAGTGAAAATCATCTGTTTTCCTGCGTTTAATTCACTAATCACATTGATGTTTATAAAAGCTCAGAGTAAATTCAAAGGTTATTGTATCAAAACAGAAGTAAAAGGGGTTTGTTTTGTCAAATCTATAATGAACTGAATATAAAAACAAGCATCTTTATCCACTGTCATTGATCCGACTCCATGGGTTTTACTGCTGAATCAATGTCTTTCAAGCTGAAAGTGTTTCCACGTTCACTACAGAGCCTCTGAACGTCCAAATGGGTCATATCTGATGATCATGAAAAGATGAATAACTGTATTTTACACCAATTAATTACATGTATTGACAGGATTAGTGGATCATCAGTTACTAAACAGTGGATATTTGGGTCTTTATTGTTTAACCCTTGTGTGGTGTTCATATTTTTGTTGTTCACCCAGTGTTGGTGGGTGTGGTGGACCCAGAGCATTTGTGGGTTTTTAAGTCAACATAAGCAATTTTACATTAAAATACCCAACAAATGTTTACTTCATCCCAATTACAAGCAATAAATATATGCATATATGTTGAATATTTACCTATGTTGGTCACATTTATGAATTAAAGTGCTGCTCATTTTAATTTTTTTTTCATAAAATATAATTAAGATATGACGAGGAAAAAAATCATGAAAAAACAATGACTGATTAAAAATATATACATGAAATAAAGAGTATGTGACATTCTCTGTGCACCCCCCTTGTTGATACTTTTTGTCTTGTTTGGTTTCATGCGTATGCTATGTGTGTATTTATTTACTCATCTTCTATTTCCCTTTTCAGGAAATTATACTTAAGAATTGTACCCTGTTTTAAATGTATGTAATATATATTTGAAAAACCCCAAGAAAAAAAGAAACAAACAAAAAAACCTAAACAATTATTGTTATTTTAATAAAAAATGAATATGGGTCGCACAGACCCAAACACCATACAAGGCTTAAATATGATCATTTCCAGTCTCAGTTCAGTTTTGACTCTTCATTCAGTTGTTTTCTGCATCACAGATTAATACCAAAGACATCAGAACTATTAAGAAACTCATAGTCATGCCTGTTTGTACTTTTTTTTTTTTTACTTATTAAAAACCCCCAAAACCCCATGGTTAAACAGATAAAACATAAATACAAACAGCAAACTCAGGGAGTCACAGTCTACATTGGAAAAGTGACAAAGTGCACGAACAGGTATACGTTCTCACACAGTGTAAAAATATGTGTTTCATTCTTGTATAATGGGAGTACTGTACAATGATGTGGTAAAAAAAAAAAGGCATTAAACTGCAGCTAAAATGGCTCTCTCACTATACAAATGGATCAGACTGGATAAGGCTAATTAAAACGACATGTCGTATTCATGATGATTCCCAACACACCCCACAGGTGCAGTGCAAATATGACAGAAAAGGCTGGTTTGTAAAGAGCTTTCATTCTCCGTTCCAGACATGGGGCTGAAAAAATGAAATGCTCGAAGGCTGTGGATGATTAGTTGCATGACATATTTAGACAAATCAGACCGCACAGGCCTCGGACAAGGTGCCAGCACTTGGGCTTTGGGTTTAGTCATGCTGTTGTTGTGTCTATATGCAGAAACTCTGAGAGGATGGAGAGGATTAGCTTCAGTGTGTAGCCTAGCCGCCGACCTTTCACCTATTGCAGAGTCCTGAAACAGCTCCTGGTGGAATAGTTACAACGAAGTGATCTGATTGAAAGGTGTGGGAGGGAAACAGAAGAATAAAATGTCTTAAAGATTAATAGGACAATTACTTTCATATTAAAAGGGTACTTTGTTTTCATGTACAGAGCTTAATGAATTTATTAGACCACCACTACTCAGTATAAGGTGTGAGCCACTGCTGCCATAATTTTTTAATTCCCTTTTTATTGGTTTTTCTTTCTTTTCACCCATTAAACATTTTCCAGTGACACAAGATATAACTATAAAAGAATACTTATCAGTAAAAATATGCCATCAAATATAAAAGAGAAAAAAAACCCCAAAAAACTAAAACACAGTATTTCTGTTTACCAAAAAAATCTTTTTATGTTTCTATAATGGTTCCTCCAACAGTATATGCAAGATCTTTTTATTAAAATGATATCTTTAATACTAAAATTTAACTATTGTTGCTATCCATACATTTTCTAGTTTGTTTTCCAAAAATACAAATGAAAATGCAGCAGCAAATTACTTTAAAAAAAATAAATAAATTTATGAAGTTATATAATTCCAGCTATTATTTTGCATTCCTGTGTAAAACTACATTAAAAACAATGGCAGCAAGAATGCAAACTGTTATCTGCACCAAAGGTGGACACACTAAATATTGATATTTTTGACAAGTTTTTGATATACTTTGAAGTTATTTGTTTTCTTGTTTTCATGACAGGTGGTTTAATAAATTTGTGTGTTTTCTTGCATTCTGTTTTATTTCTAAAGGCTAAGTTGGGTTACTTTTTGTTTTGTTGCACATTTGAAATAAACTAAACTGAGATATCTTAATGAAATTCTGATGACAGTATGACTGAGGTGACTGACTGAGCTAGAAGTTTGGCCGGCAACCTTTGAACAGGCAGCCAGATCAGGATGGATTTAGATAATTAGATTACATTTCCACAGTCTTAAATTCAATTGACTATTTGTTCAAAGCAAACAGAACACACATATGCCACTCCGTTCAGTACTTCCTCTCCTTTCAGACCGCTGGACAATTGGACGCTGGCCTTGTGCTGGAAAGAGTTTGGTCTTGTGATGGTCCAATCCTCAGTCATTAATAAGCGTCTGCCAGGATCAGCGATTAATGGGTCCATATCTGGGTGAACGTATTAACATGTCACTGACTGTACGGCTTTCAGTACTCTGTACAGGAGTACAGAGGAAACACTACAACACTTCGGAGATGATTTATTTATTTATTTTTTACATTTTAATCTGTCCAGTGAGCTGCAGCTAATTCTCATTAAAAGGGTCAGTCTGGCATTTTTATGAATCATGTCTAGTGTTATGATGATACTCCTATTTTTGTGCATATCCAGTGCTGCCATTTCCCAAAAGGTCTGGATAGTTAAAGGTGCGCACGATATAGAACAGAAGGTGTGCACACATCACAGGAAACAGAAGTCCCAGTGTTCGTGTCAGAGCCTGAGATCAGGGTCATTGTTAACTTATCATATGATAGTATTTATTTATTTTTACATCACAAACAACAAGAAAAAAATAAATAAAAATGATCATCCACGTAAGACCATTGCGCAAGAGAGGATAGAAGCCAAAAAATAAACGGTACATAAAAAAATAAAGAATAAAAGTACAATGTAACTGAAATAATAATTCAAAGTTTAAAAAAAAAAAAAACCCAAATCAAATGAAAAATATACATAGCCTTACTTTTTTTTTTTCATAAGTTAGTTTTTTTTATGCTAATGCTAATTTATGAGCTACTTTTCAGATGGCAGATTGTGTCATTAAGATAAAAACTTTCCTACTCAACTAATGCTCTGTTTTAAATGGCCTATTCATTAGAATAATTCCAGTACTTTACAGTGGAGAGCCTATCGTATATCTGAAAGGCTCTTGACATAATCATTTTAAAATATCACTTCATACTAATATCATTTTACATTAAGACTGAAGCCTCAACTCTCGCTTTGTTTGTACTTTTTCATGTAAATGATAATGGACTGAATGATAATAGTGGCAAAGAGTAAAAATAAGTTACATTAATGCTCTACTTTTTTGCCTTTGACTTAAATAAATAATAGTGAAGGTTGTATTTTCTTTGTATATTGATGCTTTGTGTGTGTGTTTTTTTTTTTTTCCCCATTTCCCAATAAGCTACTGGCTTAAAAACTACTGTACATACACAGTAGCGGCTGCACAGAACTAAATCACGTTTGCTTTGACTTAAAATAATGTGTGCGCTCATATGCAAGAATATTTCATCAAGCATCAAGGGTTTTTAATTTAAGTAGACACTGGTTTGTTTTATTCCAGTTTTGCACTTTGGTCCTTTAAAAGCAGCTGCATGTTTCCCCAGGTATCACACTGGGCTTTATGGGAAATGTAGTTTTTTTTTTTTTTTTTTTTTTTTTTTTTTTGTGGCTTTCATTTTCATTCATTTTTCATTTATTTGTTTTGTTCCTTTCATGAGGGTGGACAACAGAATGTGTACATCAATGCGCTCTACATGATCAAATCCACACCTTCATGAATTGGAAAGGAGCAGCAAGAAGAAAACATTTCTTATATTTGTCTGTCCCCGACTTAAACCACAAAAAGAATAAGATGGTCTGACATCGCATACAGTCAGTCTTCAGTACCCTACACCAATATATCTTAAGAAAACAAAACAACATAATAGTAATAACAAACAACAACCCATACATGTTTACAAACTCAAAAACAAAAAAATTAGACAGAAGAAAAACCCAACAATTGATCGCTGACGACCAGTTTTAGCTTTAATCACACTCACTACATGTTAACATGACTTTGTGCTATTTATGTGACATTTTTCCTCTGATTGAAGCTCTATCTGTAAAACCTTATATGGTAAATAAGTTCTCAGAGCTAAATATGTATCTGGATTGTCTAACATAGCTCTACTTTTCTGTCAAGTAGCAAATGATTGGCATTTTGTTTGACAAATGATCCAAATGATGGCACAAAAGGGCTGACCCATGGCAAAAAAGTCTACTGTCAGGACTGGAATAACTCCACTTCCTCAGCCACCTTGCCCTTTTATCTCGATATTTAATCAATATCTGTATTGGTGCCAGAGGCTGTCTGCTCTTTCATCACGCACAAGGTCATGTCCAATAACAGAGCTGACACTCCAGCTATTATGATCCTGTTGTTTTTGATGACTTGGAATCACTAATGTGGGTACAAAAGCACCTGCAAAATATACTGTACTGTCAGCTCAGTGGAACCCTGTTTGTGCAAATGGCGCGTTTCTTTTTCTTTTTCCCAAAAACCTTGAGTCATGCTGGTAAACTGACAACTTTTTTCAGTTATGACGCATCATCAAGTCGTCTCGCTGTGAATCCAGTTTTCAGCATTAGTCAGCACCTGTTTGTTTTCGTAGAGAGGCAGATTCATTTGTTATCCTCACACTGCACCAATGTACTCTGGAGTACAGTCCCCCATAAGGATAATCCAGGCTTTTGGGTGAGTGTGTCATCCGTCTCAACAACAGCAGGTTTTCTGGGGAGTGCATTCATGGACCACAGGTCACGAAACAGTTTGAGTAATATTATCAAACTCAAGACTAGTTTGTCGTGATTATAAAAAGAAAAACAGATGTATGACTTGATGTGGGTTTGACGAGTTGTCGATCAGACTTAGAAAGTCTTTTCCCAGCTATCTCCCATCCAAATCTGGATGAAGGGGTCCAGGCAGATTACACCAAGGCTGCGATGATCCCCTGAGCTAATCCTGATCATAGTTCGCTGGCAGTGCCTCAGTCTCACTGCTGGGGGAGTAAAACGACAATCAGCACACAAAGGAGATTGACCTACCTTCTCATCTACCTTTCTTTAGGATCCCCTTTAGCTGTACCATTCTTCCTGGGGTCCTTAGAATAACCTTTACAACTAGTCGAGGCAAATAACTCACACTATAATCATACAAAACAATTTTTGACATACAATATAACATGAAAGGAAATAAATAACAGACAAGATACAGACACGACAGCTCCTTTAGGTCAGCAGCAGTTTTGTATATACAGTACATCTATTCACTTATCATTTGTGGTCTATAGATGCTTCTGTAGATGCTAAAAAAAGATATATATACTGTTTTTACTGTTTACATAAAGACTATAATATAGTAACATATGCACATCTGTTTCTTCAATATTTCTTTTTTTTTTTTTTTTTAACTTATCCAGCATCCTGACAGCAGAATGGTAGTCTGGCTACCATTTGATGCTAAACAAATTTGCTTTGCCAAAGGAAGCTTCATCTAGTATACGAGGCTTCTCTTGATCTTCTACTGTCTTTATTATGAGTTCAGTTGAACCACATTTCGATGCCGGACCTGACATTAGGAGACGGGGGAGGAGAGAAGGAAGGGGTGAAGGGGAAAGGAGGAAGGAGGTGGTGAAGACCCTCACAAGAGAATATGTACAAAACAAACAATTACAACCATGGAGATAATTATAATGGGAACAACAACTAGAACCAGAATGGAGTAAACTGGACAAAGAAAGAAATTACAATGAAACAAAATAAATATGACAGATATGAGCAGAAAACATGAACAAAATATCGTAACAGCATAATATTCAATATTTCAACATGTTACGTTTCTGAATATTGTCAGACAAAAAACAACTATTACTGTCATGATCAGTTAATCTGCTGCTTATTTTCTTAGCTATTTCAGTTCTAAATCTATAAAACAATGATTTAAAGCAGAACAAACTGTATCGTCTTTAAAGTTTCCAGTCGTCTAGAAAAACCTGACCGTTGGTAGGTATGGGCTTGTGTACTAGTATCAGAAATATTTCACTCTCTTATTTTATATTCCTGTTGGTATTACACTCAAAGGTAGGGAAGATAAGGCTCTAGTGCAGGATATTAAAAAAAAAAAATCGATGATCATCATGAGAGACAGAGTTGATGTGATGACTTCACATCTGACAAACCTGAGGCAAGGTATGTTAAGTTACTTTAGTCCTTAAAATAATCTATAAAACAATCATCCCAGCTCGAAAGTGGTCTGAGATCAGTCAATATCTTTTATTTGCCTCATATTAAAATGAAATGGAATTCTTCTGATAGCCATTTGCAGCAGTTTGTAGTCTTTTTGGTTCAAATGTAGCATCTTCCTTGGGTTAGAAAGGAACAGTTTGTAAAGTGTAAACAGAAAGAATTATCAAGAGAATGTGTAAAAGCTGTCTGCTGTCATAGATGTTGATGTATTGTTTGCCAGAGATTCACTTGTGATTCATCCTGGTCCGCTTTGTCTGATAACACCTCATTTCTATTTCAATAGGCGTAGTGAGTCACTGTTGCATCCAGTCTGGACTCAGTCTGTTTGACATGACAAGAGGATGTAGCATTATTTGTTGACATGCTTTGAACCAGTTATGTACCAAACTCTCATAACAAGATCGCAAATAACCAAGGCACTGACGCTTATTGGTGGGACAGTTCTCAAATAACACAAACCGTACGAAAATAAAAGCACCTCAAATGCCAACAGATATAATGCCATTGTTCAGCAGCTGCTTTTTCCTGCTAAAAACTAAACTAAACTAAACTAGAAAAGCACTCAGAGAGCGCAGACCTCCACCAAGGTAGTGTTTATACTTTCCTCCTCTAGATGGCACTGAATGACCTCATAAGCAAATCAGCGCCATCATGCCCTATCTCGCAATGATAAAGTTTTTTTTTTTTTTTTTTTTTTTAATTCTTAGATCCAGACGATGATCCGGATCACGACCAAAATTGAATCACTTGTTCCTCGTCCTATTTCTAATAATTCCTGAAAATTTCACCCCAATCCATTCAGAACTTTTCAGGTTATTTTGAACACAAACAGACAAACGCCAGCAAAAACATAACCTCCTTGGTGGAGGTAACGAGATATAAGACTCTAACAGTGGTTCCCAACCTTTTTTGGCTTGTGAACCCATTTTAACATCACAAATTTCTGGAGACCACAGACATTTGACTGAAATTTATTTGTTTTTGATCATGTGATTGTTTGCGATACTACCGTATGTTGTAAATGAATGGTAATTTTAGATGACAATTAGACTATATAATGTATATAATGCACCTTTTTGGTGTCAGATTCTCAGTTTCTCTTAGAGATGTCTTAGTGGGACCAGGTGGGTGAAGAAAACTTTACATTTTATGTTTGGTCCAGTTTTCTCAATCCGACTGTGTCCAGGCAGGTTGAAGCATAGGAACACATGCAGTCACATGATCAGGTCAATCAATACATGCCCTCTCAGATATTATTTCCAGCATTTTATTTAAACTTGATTTTTTTTTTTTATAGGAAATGTGTGGTGTTTTAACTACAATGAAATATATATTGAACCATTAAAAATATTTTTTATTAGATATTTTTTACTTTTTTTTTTTTTTTTTTTTTTAGCAATTACTAGAAATTTCAGATGACCCCATTTGAATTCCAGGTGACCCCAAGGTTGAAAAAGACTGATGCCACAAGGTACAGCTCTGCCTTTCTCTGGAGTTAATTTTCTAAACCTAATTCTACCAATTGCCCCTTTAGAGTAATGGGAAGTTTGCTTTAAATTCAGACTTATTTTACTGGTTATTTATATGCACTGCCCAACCAAAAAAAAAAAAAAAAAAGTTGCACATGTAATATTTGACTGCACCACCTTTGGTTTGGATTAAAGGAGAAATTCATTGGATTTAACTCAAATAGTTCAGATCCTTCCATGGGTAAATCCTGCAGTGGTTAATAATGTTTGAGCTGGAACAGGTTATTGAACTCTAACTGCAGTGAGTGTCCTCTCATGTCAAATGTCAAACAAATTGGACAATGCCAGGACTGATCAGGATCATCAGCATCATGTGGCAAAACAGTTGTGACTGTGGATGTCTCCTGTAATCAAAACCAAAGGTGGTGCAGTCAAATATTGCATTTGTGACTTCCTTTTTTTTTTTTTGGCTGGGCAGTGTATTAAGACAATGTCCCTTGTGAAATGTTCTGCCAGGTAACTTTAACACGGCTGTGCCTGATGCTAGCATATGTCCCGCACAGTGACGGGGCTAAACAGGATGTGTAATCTGGTGACATTTGGTTCAGTCTGCAGTTGGGGCTGTTGACGCTTTGGTTGTGGCAGAATGGCGTTAGCCTCAACAGCATCTGCTTTCTGGCAGTGGAGTCTAAAGGGAGATTAGATGTTAGCGGCTGTGCTTGTTGGCTCTGCATCTCCAGTCCAGGCATCGGTCTCTAATCAGCGCTGGCAAAGGGGTGTCCCAAAATGCCGGCGTTGACAGGAATGTCTGCACTTTTCCTGCCCCTTCTTTCCTAAACGTGTCACCCAGCATTGCCCCCTTCTTGTCAAAACCTGTTTACATCTTGTTGCATCAAGTGTCGAACGTAAAGAATGTAAAAATTAAGAGTTACTTGATAATTCAGCCTGACATTGAGATTATTTTTCCGCTGTCATTTTGAATGTCTCATCTGCTTTCTTTAAATCCGATCCAGTCGCTGATGCGGACACATTGATTATAGTCTTGTGCTGATGTCTCTTTCTCAAACCCCCCTGAAGCTCATAATGACGGGCCTAACAGAGGATGTACTGTGGGATGGAAGCAGCAGGCCTGGCGCACTCTATCCCCTCTTCCTCTAATTTTTTAAGTGGTTTTGGGGACGGGATGACTATTTCCTTTTTGATTTAACCTCCCAACAACCTCAGTGGTCTCTGTTGAGGTTTGGCCATCATGTTTGGGAGTGCCTCTTGACATCAGTCTGGCCCTTCTGGTTTGCTTAGTGGGTTCATTTATTCCTGTTTGAACGAAAGGTTCCAATTGTTGAAGTTAATACAGTACTGACAAAGTAAATGCGCAATGAAAAATACTATTTCTAGAGTCTGTATAGCTTTTGCACAGTCATCTAGAGCTACAGCAGTTGTGCACTTACTCTCAAAAACCTTTATTTCACCTTGTTTCTTAATTAGGTCTGCACAACATGAGGAAAATCTGCATGCGTGTCAAATTTCTGGTGATATGTTTTTCATAATTCCATGAAACTTTGTGTGCTTATACAGTCTGAGCCACAAAACCTTTTCAGAAAAGAAGCATACCACAAATATGTTGATTAGGTGCCATTTTGGTTTCTTCCATAACCAAATGATGTGTTTTGCTTCATATCTACCAAACCAAACATGATAACCTCCAAAAGATTTGGGCTGCATCTATATTTTGGTAAAATAGTACAATTATAACTTATACATCATTATTGTACATGATGAGTAGACTTCTAACCCCATGTCTGGAGATGCACAATTTGGGGAAAAAATTGGACTGTATTGCAATAATCTGTTTTGTTCTGTGCATTTTCTTCATCTCAAGCATGCCATATTTTGTTACCTTCTTCTTCTGCGTAGTTTTAAGACGTTACCTGCTTGACGGTATCGACTGTGACTCGAGTCTTCCTCAGAAGTGCCATCCAATGCACTGTTGACATGTCATTTAACAGCTGATTGGCTCGACGGACCAATTAGAGCCTGTCGTTACTGACCGCGCCTCCTCCCACCGAGTCTTGGGAGTCACAGTCGAAACTGTCAAGCAGGTAACATCTTAAAACTATACCTCGTCTGAACTAGAGCTGCAACTATCGAGTATTTTTGGAATCGGGTATTCTGTCGATTATTTCTACGATTAATCGAGTAC
>JAQQZY010000013.1:17054297-17078105 GCA_030068375.1 Ostorhinchus rueppellii | reverse complement strand
TCCACACAGAAAGGTCCCAAGGATCGCCCGGGAATCGAACCCGGGTCCTTCTTGTTGTGAGGCACGAGTGCTAACCAATGCACCACCGTGTCGCCATGATGATAAAGAATCCTTTTAAAAATTCCTGGATCCAGAGGGTGATCTGGATCGCCTGTTCCTTGACCCCATATCCTGAAAATGTTGTCAAAATCCATCCAGAACTTTTTGAGTTATGTTGCTAACAAACAAACCCACAAACCCTGGCAAAAACATGATGTCCTTGGCGGAGGCAATTATATTTTACAGAGATTACAGTTTTAAGATCCTGCTGAAATGTTCATATTTATTAGTTCATAACATTATTTTTGTGCTATCCCAACAGAGGAACGATAAAAAAAAATGCTTTTAGGATGCTTCAAATAACCATTTTTAATTAAACAGTGTTAAATAATAATAAATAAAATAGAAGCAATAAAACAATAAAAAGAAAAATTAACTTCTCCTATATCTGCATTTGAATAAATACCTAAAAATATCGATTTAGTATTATGAAATGAAATATCTCGATATACTGTATTGCAGAACCGGTATTTTCTAACACCCCTAACACTTAGGCTACATCCACACTGAAGCATTTTTGATTTTAGTTTCCCGAAAGCAGAGGCCTTTGGATTCACTGCTGACATTGTTTTAGTTTGGAAGTTCTAGAATTGTATTGTAATGTAAATGTGTGTGAAACTCAGACTTTTAGAAGCAATGACACCCACACTCACTACCGTATTGGATGTGATCAGTGACTGGAACCTTCCCTGGTCATCATGTCTATGCCATGTGACCCTTTCTATACCATTTCCATTCCTTATTACATTCAGAACTGACAAACTTTTTTTTTTTTTGCTAGAAATTTGCGATATTTCCTATTTCAAGTGGTGTTATTCGCGCTCATGCTTATGTGATATTCTTTCAGTTGTGTTAAAGTTGGAGAGTGTTTTTGCTAAACTTAAACTCTAAAACACTCATGTCAATGAAGATCATTTTCCTTTGGCTCTACCTTACAGTGGATGTCGCTTAACCCGACTGTCAAAGGATTCTGGCTGGTACTTTTTTCATAAAGTTAAACAGACCCAGAAATATTATCATACCATGGTTGCACAAACCAGAAAAAAAATCAAGTAAACAGACAATTACTGCAGTGATTTGAGTTTTAGCTGCTGCAGTGAGGAGCTTCTCATTTCTTAAATTATCATCAGTTTGATACGGATCATAAAGGTTGAACTGTGTTTCAGTGGAATAAGGTCATGTGGTCTGATGAGTCCAGATTGACCCTGTTTCAGACTGATGGATGCATTAGGGTGAGAATAGAGGTGGTTGAAGCGATTACCCATGATCCCTAGTGCCTACAGTTCAAGCCTGTGGGGGCAGGGATATGGTCAGGTCTGGTTTCAGTAATGTTATGTGAGCAAAATAAGAAAACTGAAATAAATAGTAATACTTTTCACAAACTATACCCAGCTATGCCACAGTGAATGCGCACCATAATCGATGCTAAGGATAGTACGATAAAGCATTAGTTTGTGTAACTTTTTTTTTTTTTTTTTTTGGCCAGGCTGTGTATTAATACCACTTCAGAGCAGCAACAGCATTCACTTAGCATTGTTGTTTAACCCTAGTGGTGCAGGCGGAGGATGTCTAATAGATTTATTTACCTCCACGAGAACCTAACATCCACTAAATGTTGTTATTTATCCCTTTTTTTTTGTTTACATGTCATACCTGAGGTTACAACATTCTGGTCGTAGTGTGGTAGATGGTAAACTGTTGAAGCGGTCTGTTGGTGCCTTAAGGACCAAAACTGTGCTTTTAATTAATTAATTAATTCATTCATTCAATTCATTCTTCTATAATTCTTATTGTTTTGATATTTTATTGAACTGTAAGGTTTGTTAGCTCGCCTGCTGATGTATATAATGGTATGTGTAACATCTATGCTACAGTTGTTGGTTTTTTTTGTTGTTTTTTTTTAAAAGGATGAAAAACTTCATTTCGACTATTATTTAATATTACATTTTAACCCAGGATGATGATATCGACCACATGTTGAGTACTGTTTGTCACTGGAAATCATAGAGAATAGTAAGGAGTAAAAATTGAAAGGAAAAGAAGACAAAAAAATAATAGAGGTGGATTAAGCAGGATGGCAGTGGCGTTGAAACAGGCAGTCATAGGAAATGAAGAGGCAGGCGGAGGACAGGAGCGGTGATCATTTGTTCAGATGAAATTAGGTGCAGCTGCTTGATGAGAATGATGTTATTTAGTAGCCTGGCTTCCAGGCAGAGGAGGACCACCTACTAATCTTGTTTAAAAAGCAATTGTGTGTTTCTTCTAAAGGCAGAGCAACCTCTTTTATGAGGGATTAATGATAATGTAGGTACAGCAGCAGTGCGCAAAGCCTTTAAAATCAGTGGAGAAGAGCTGGTTGCACTGAGGTCAGTTGGAGCTAATTGCTGCTGCGAGTGTGTATCAGGTGATGCTCTTCTATGCAAATTTGGGTGTGTGAAGGCCACATTGTTGTCTGAATGGAGCAAGACTCTCAAATCCATCTGCTGGACACCGGTAAGACCTGTTCAGGTTGCCATGGTAACAACCTCCTTATCAATGTTGAGGGGAAATGAAGGGTGTGTTCACTCGCTCCCTTTTTCTGTTTCATACACAGTCTACTGCAGTGCACCTTCACATTTTGGCTCTTTTCTGCTCTTAGTTGTATTTTACTTTTTTAGGTTTATAGGTAAATATTTAGGAAATGTGTGTGTATAGTCAGTTTAATCTTACATACTGCATCTTCCACCACCTTACTTCAAAAACCCTACTACTACTACTAAAACCCTGCATGTGATTAATTGATTGTACATTTGAGTTTATACCATTTATAACATTGAATTTATACCAAAAAATTAAGTATTGCAAAGAAGATACAGGTTTCAGCACATGGATGCTGAGACAAAGGCTGAGGCAGAGGCTGTGCTGGTGGAGGAACAGTGCAGTGCCTCACTCCCCCTACTGGCTGGTTTGTGACCTCCATGTGGCATCGGTAATGTGCCAGACCTGACAGGGATGCTCCAAAGGACTCCGCTTTTGGCCGCTTTTTCCTCTTCGTTCATTAGTCTCTCCTCCATCCTCCTGCTGTACAGACACACCTCATATTTTTAGCCATGGAAGTAATTTTGTATATTAAGTATTTAAGTTATCCATGGCTTTATTCTTCCCTTCCACTATATGTCATTTTTTGTTTTACTCTGTTTTTTTTCCTATTCAGATTAGGTTTTTCATCCATTTTATACCCTGAGTTGTTTTTAATGTCTGTGATAAACTGAAAAATGAAGTCATTTGGGTTCATAAGATCATGAAGGAACCTTCATAATCCCTCCTGGATTTGCAGGAATTACATTGACACAGAGTAAACAGGATTGTCTTTGATTTGCATTTCCCTATATGACAAAAAAATAGTGTGTGAAGTTGCAAAACCTGAATCATCTATAGAAGCAAAACTGCATTTTTATTGATTTTATCTGAGACTTAACACAAATACTGTCCACCCACATCACATGGTGCAAACTTTCATGAAAATATTATTGATCATCTTAGATAAATGTTCAAAGGTTTAAAAAAATTACTTGCAGTAGAGGCCTACGATGGGCCGAGTCTGTTTTTCTTTAATAACATATGAGGGAACTCCAGACATTTTGTAAAGATTGTGACTGATTCCCTCTGACCATACGTGTGACTTTTGCAAAGGTCACAGACAATGCAGAAAGCCATTTACATTTATGACCTTTAACTTTGAGAGCAATAATACTATGGGATGATGTCTGTTTCTAATGTCATGATTATCTGGGCATGAAGTTGACAAAGCTTCAAATTTAGTATTTGTACAAATAATATCAACTAAAAAAGAGTGGAGAAAAACAACTTTTTTATGTTTTCAGGCATCACTCATTTGTTGCTGTTGGGTCCCTCTGGGCTTATATATGTTCACCATGACAACCGTTTTGTCATTTTGATGATGATATTAACAGTTTTTGAATGAGAACTTTATCTTGTGGCATATTTGCACAGTGTGGCCTTTTAGTTAGATATAGATATGGACTTTATTTCAAACATAAGTAAGCAAAAGAAATTGCAGATTTAAAAGAGAAAACAAATGACACACAAATGTATGACTATTCATTCCGACTCTTTAGTAGTACTTTATTCCTACTTTTATGTAAGTAAAATGTCTGAATCTTTCTTCTCCCTCAGGTGACCCGTCCCATCCCCAGTGTCCCATAAAACAGGCATGGCAGACGGTCAGCAGCCAGAGGAACACTGGGCCTCCAACGGCCAAGAGAACGGCGAGAATGGCTATTCCGCCTATAGCTCTGGCTACAGGGAGAACGGATACCACGGCGGGGCGGCTGCACACGGTGGGACGACAGGTAGGAATTTGAACATAACTGTATGCTCGCCAGCATGTGTGCCTGCATGTGCATGCGGCGCCAGGTCGATGGCATTGATTGGGCTGCCCCGGCGCACACTGCTGCTGTGGGTCAATGTGATTGGTTCTACTGTCTGTGCCAGGCAAGGGCGATCAGTCCCTGAAAGACAATTTTATAGTCGTAACTGTTTCACATGTGATTGAGTACTGAAAATATGCATGACTCTGGACTGGAATTTTATTTTGTCACACAAAATAAGAGAGACGCAGGGTTCATGAAACCAGAACTTTTCTCAAGATGTGAGCAGGATCAAAACTCCAGCTGATCATCAAGGGGAAACAATTACACACTAGTCTTTTTTTAGTCTCAGTCAAACCCAACAATCATTTCAGAGCAGAGAAGAAAAAGCTCGTGGATCAAAGGCACATTAGCATAATTTTGGAAGTGCATTGCTTTCATAGCTAAAGCTAAAAAAAAAAAAAAATAAAAAAAAAAAAAACGAAAAACATCCTATATCATTATGAAATGTAATCTAATGAAATCTAACAATTACAAGGTTAGAATCTCATACCTTCTCAATATAAGACAATATTTCATAATTACAAGATAAGCATCTTTTGTAGGATCGCTTAATTAAAAACAAAAAAAAAATGTTATATTTAGTTTTTGCCTTTCAAATGACAATAAATTGCCTTTATTACCTCTCTAGGACCTTTACCTTAGTGAAACCCCCTGTCATCGAGCAGACCGGCTAATATTAATGTCATTAATTAAGGAGTATTAGTATTTCCTATATTACTTTGAGGACAACTAAAATGGGTTAAATACATTGGGACCACCATTCGGATTCCCACTGAAGTCTCCTGTAGCCGAGGTTAGTGGCATTTAATAACTGTGCTTTATTTATTTATTTATTTTTTGTTATTATTAGATCCTGAGCTTGTAATTATGGAATTGCAAATCATAATTACAAGATAAAGCCTCTATTTTTTTTTTTTTTTTTTTTTTACAATTCTTATGCACTTTCAGGAATTATCTTTCACCTTATGTTACTTAGTCGGGGTATATTTTGTCCATAAGCATGTGATTTATGTAAGGCTGTTCCTTTTTTACTGGTATTTCTGGTAATGCAGCTGCTCCCAAATCATTTAGACAAGGTGTACGTATGATCTTCCTCGACTTTTTAAAAACAATTGGAGGTAAGTTTTCTCTCGGCATGATTCTGCAACGATGAGTCAGCAAAAGCTCCACTAATCAACCCCCGAAGGAGATGTGGAATTCGTGCTCTGCATCCACAACTCATCAAACACACACGCAGAATCCCAAGCGTTTGTAAGTCAAAGGAGCGCCCCCGTCAGAGTAAAGGCCAGCCGAGATCTTAGCCGCTCATTTCCTTCCTCCCATCCACGTCTCGTCTTCCCGGTGTGTCTGTCTTTCTCTCTCCCTTCACAGTGGATGACTCAGCCAATTTGCCTCCCTCCCCTCCCCCCTCTCCATCCGCTGAGCAGATTGGGCCCGTGGCACAAGGTACACCTACACACACTTATAACCTGTTCAGACCATCCAGGATGACAGTGTGAATGTTGGTGAGAGTGGCAGGAAAGATCCACAAACAACAGCATCTTCTTTGTAGATTAGGCATATCTCCTCTCTCTCTCTCGCCCTATATTGTGTTATAGCCTCTGGGTTCTGTATCACTTTGCATGCCCAGTGATCACCGTATGACCTTGGAGATGTCTGCAGCATGTGAAACACTGCCCTGTCCTGTTCACATTTGTGTTCACTCGAGCAAAATTAGTTCAGTTGCTCAAATTTCCACGTTTGCACGTTTTTTTTCCCCCTCTAGATACCTCTCTTATGACACAATAAACTCAACAGAGCTCTCATTTTGGTTATGTTTTTAATCGCCAAGAGTCAGAACACAACCTTTACATCTGTTAATGGAGCCCACTCGTCATGTTAGAGTTAAAGAACAGCACAAGCATCCTTCCTGCCTTCAGGCTCAAGTACATAACCTGCCACTGGAGCCCTTCATCTCATTAGTCTGCTTTCCCCCTCTCAGCATCTCCTCTGTTGTTCCTTTGCTCATTTTGTCTATTGATTTGCAGTTGACCACATCCTTGCTTTCAGCTCTTTGCTCACAGAGAGCGGTGCATCCTGTTTTCTAATAATTATCCTCTTGCATGTGGCATGCAATCACTATGATTTAGCGTGTTATAGTTCTACTGCATGGAGTAGGGAAATCCGAAACAGATCAGTAGTAAATTTTGATGCAACATTTCAGATTTTCTTGATAGCTATTTTAAGAATATACCATGCAACATTTGATATCTTCAAATGAGATATAGGTGAAAGAGATTCATTGAAAGTTTATTACTGACTGCAGTTTATCTAACTTTATTAACTTCTTAACATCCATCAGGTCACTGGGTCAGAGTTAGGGTTAAATACAAGCCATGTTTGAGCATATAGTGAAGGTTATGTTTTAGCCACATGCTAAGCACAATAGCTAGAAGATGTTGGTGAAGTCTAATACTAGCATTTTAGCCTTTGCACATCTCATGTTATAACACTCCCAGCGATTGGGAAGTTCTTCAAGTAGTTTGTAGAAATTCCTGCATCCAGCAGCGTTACCATCAAGTTGATCATGTAATATGTGTTCAAGGCATGTCATAATGTTCAGAAATTATGCCTACAAACATATTGATGTGGACTGTGAGGTTCCATGAAAAGGAGGAATGGATGTTAAAAGGTTAAACAGGCTATGTCAAATTTTATTGCATTTGCTTTATTTCTTTTGGTTAGCATTAAGACTAGCATCTACAGCACCATACCGTGATGATTGCATCCCATGCATTTCCATTAGAGCTGAAAGTGTTTTGCCATTGTTCACCCATCTAATCCCAGACTTTGTTGTCCACCACGTGTCATCCATGTGTTCCCTTTCCCTGCTGAAAGAAGAGAAAGTAGGGGTTGTCAGTGATTTCTCTACAAAGGAGCAGGAGGAGGAGGTGGCTCCCGAGGAGCCTGTCATTTACCAGGAGGAAGTGACACATGAGCAGTCAGGAGACTCGCTCTTAGTGCAGACAGATTTTGTAACAGAGCCACAGGTTTTGGGCTGCCAGCAAGCCCAGACACCTGAGGTCCTTAATGGAGGCAGCCATCAAGGTGAACACAGCCCATCACAAAAAGGTGTGTGTGGTTTTATGAGATTTTGTGTGAGCAAATAGTGATTGTGTACTGTATGTGTGAGAAACTACACATCCCATCTATGTGGGTGTGTACGTGAATTTGCTTGTTTGTCCATTACTTCTTTTGCATGATGTTTCTGTGCTTTGATGAGCACAAGAATTTCTTTTGCTCTTGATTTCCACAATGTGATGCAACACGGGCTTTGCTGCCAGTCCTCCTGCAGCTGCCTTGCTCTTAAATCCTTAAGCTTCTGCTTCAGTATCTCAAGTTGCCATGTGCAAAATGATGTGACGTAGCATTTTGATTCTGTGCTTTTTCATGCACAACATAA
This sequence comes from Ostorhinchus rueppellii, assembly GCA_030068375.1. Taxonomy (NCBI): domain Eukaryota; kingdom Metazoa; phylum Chordata; class Actinopteri; order Kurtiformes; family Apogonidae; genus Ostorhinchus; species Ostorhinchus rueppellii. Next base: position 17,070,131 of record JAQQZY010000013.1, on the reverse strand, counting down.
CCATTTGCTTTTCATTGGAACAACATCAGGACACCTGATCAACCATGCTGTTGTTGATCATTTCTGCACTTTGTATTGCCAGCTACATTGCAAATGCAAATATCACTGTCTAAACTGTCGAACATTGTAACCTGTCTTGCTAGAGTCAATGATCTTTATATTCTTCATGTGGGTTTTTGTTGGAATATTGTGTTGCAACAAGGTGTTTCTGAGTACACCCACGTGTATGGGTGCGTTCTGAATCCAGTCTTCAATATACTTCAGTCTTTCACACATCACTTGCTTTGAGTTTCTATGTTGTTTTCATGTCATCCTAAGGCAAAGGACAATCTGTTTTCCTATTGTTACAAAGACAAATGGGGCTTTAAAATCCACCTTCATTGGACATTTGTTACCACCTTTATCCTTAAGGTTAATTAATCAATAACATAAGCAAATGAAATTACTGCTACATTTCATTTTTGCACCACAATTTTCAGAAAATAAGTAAATAAGCTCAAATAAAAGTGTTTTAATCTTGGTTTCATAGGATTTTTTTTTTATGATCAATCCCTGTGTTTTGCAATAGGAATTCACTTTATTTGTGTACATTTTTTTCTTGCCATCAAACATCATGCACCTCATTCCTTCATTCCAGTTCTGCACGCTATTTCAGGTGCTGTGACCGCCCCCCTCCCCTGTGCTGTTGTGGCCTGCCACAAAATACACTGCGCTGTGTGTTTTGCTTGATGGAGAGCTACTGTATCTATGTGCAGAGGGCCTCAGCTTGACTGTATTGGCTAGCTTTTGTGGATGCTGCAAGCAAAGCTTTTAGCTAACATGACTCAGCACAAAGTTCTACAGTATCCTTCAAAACTCACAGCCCAGTCTGAAGAATGTACGAACAAGGAATCTTGTGAGCCTGCTGGAAAAGAAGAAGAGGTTGAACTTGTATCACATCAGACTCTGATGCTCGTTGAAAAAGCAATACCTGAAGAACAAGAGCTTGCCTTGCCTGAACCTCCTTCTCCCTCTGTGAAAGAGCTTTCTGATACTTCCTCAAATGAACAAGGTAACCAAGGCAGCAGTGATGGAGGCGGAGGGGACCCTGAGAGAAACCTGCTTATTGAATCCAGCTCAGTAGAAACTACAGCAGCAGAAGAAAGTGAAGAAGCCCCCCACCTTTTGACCAAGGACAAATTGGAAATCACTATGGCTGAAACTCTGGTGACAGCTGAGGGAACAGAAATGACTGAGGAGCAAGATAATGTCAGTGACATGACATCTCAAGAGACGCTTGTGACTGAAATGAATAAAATGGAAAAAATACAAGAAACAGTCAAATCAAGGCTAGAACCTGGTGCAGAGTTAAAAACAGCACCAGATGTTTTAGTAGAGCAGCAACTGACATCAAAAACCTATTTTGAGACATCCTCAAAAAGCTACGGAGAGGAGTCATCTCAGAGTTATTATGAACTCAGTACAGCAGCAGAGATGAAATTAAATGAAGAAACTGAGAGCATTATGCAGAAATTAGAGGGACATCAGGAGAAAAAAGTCAACACATCTCTGGGTAAGAAGTCACTGGAACAGAGAAGTTTGTCTCTGAACATTATGGCTGGTGCCACAGCAGAAAAGACTGCGAAGGCCTTCTCTGAAAGCCTGTGTCCAATCAGTGGAAGCTTCGATGAATCTGATATTCATTCACCAACATCATTTGTTGGGAGCCATTCAGATAAGCCTCCAGCCTTGTCCATTACCCCAAGTTCTACTGCATCACCTGAAGATATCGCTGCTGAAGCAGAAATGCCCTTAAATTCTTCAAAACATACCTCAAGTCATGAACAATCAAGCAGCCTCTCTGAGATGTTAGACCTGGCTGGAGCTCTGCCTCATAGGAAAGAGGTTGACCACATGAGGAGAAAGTCTGTGCCCACCAATGTGACAGCTCTGGTGGGAAGTTCTTTGGCCAAGCTTGCCATAGGAGATCAGACTTCAAGAGTTATGGGTGGGGAAAACCAGCTAGAGGACCTTGGATACTGTGTGTTTAGTGAATACTCAGGGCCCATGCCTTCTCCTGCTGATGTACCAAGTCCTGGGGATTCTCCACATCAGCGATTTCCCTGTGTGGAAGGTGATGCTGGGGACGAATTGGGGCCCGCTGATTTTGAAGGACCTCAAAAAGTTGCAATGCAGCAGCCAAACCAGAAAGGGGTTGTACCTGAAATCTCTACGAAGACGGCCTTTGAGAAGAAAGATTCTCCAGTGAAGTCTTCTCTGATGCTTGAAAAAGCTGTGACAAGTGGAGTAAAACCTGATCGCCTACGAATCCCTATGACCTCCTCAAATAATCGTTTGACAGAATTCCGTCTGGAAAGTGGTCTGCCTGGTGACATAAAAATCCAAGCGATCCCTGAGGTAGACATTGAGAAAGACCCTTCCAGAGAGGCATCCCCAATCCCACCAGACAATTCCTTTACTTTCAGTCCTACTGAAACCAGCTGTAAAGCTCCCCCAACACCTACCACCCCTAAATCCCCATATGACCCGACATCAGCACCTGAAATTGCTGAGGAGGCTATAATAGATGTATTACTGGAGGTAAAAGCAGATGATGATACTGAGTCTAAGAAAGTTGAGAAACCTGATGAATCAGACAGAGAAATACAGAAATCTGAAAAGAATCATGACAAAACTGAAATAGAAAGTGCAGACATCCATCACAAAGCATTTCAGTCATTAGAAGAAAGCAAAGAAAAAGCACAAGCACAAGAGAGCTCTGAGGAGTTTGAAGATTTAAGCTGTAAGAAGCCCTTAGATGAAAAAGAGACCAAAATCCACTTACAGAAGGTAAATCTGGAAAAAGGCCCAACAAAACTACAAACATCCTCCCCAGTCATCATTATACCTCAAGCGCAAGTAGAGGAGGAAGCTGAGGATGAAGATGATATTGAGATTGCAGAAGAGCCCCAGGAAATAATGGAGGAAGTGGAAGAGTCTGCACACACCAAAACAGATCAAACAGAGCAAAGTCTGTTGAGAGGAGATGGAAAGGAAGAGCAAAAGAGAGAGATGGTGACACTGTTGGTAGAGGATCAGGCGGTGGAAGATGATCCCAAGTCTGGAGCAGAAGAATGGAGTCACAGTGCACAAAACAGTGACTGCGGGGAACCTGCGACAGACAGTTCGCACCTATCTCCATGTTCTGACCACGACCTACAGGAACAAGAAGAATCCAGCAAGAACGAACAGTTGGAAGAGGATAAAGCAGTTGAAGACTCATGCGGCAGTTTGGGTCAGGAGAAGACAGAGGAGGAGGAAGATGTAAAGAAGGACCAACTAAGAGAAGAAGCGTGTCCTGTTAAAACTGACAAAGAAAAAGGGGAGAAACCAAGAGAAGAAGAGATGGAGAGGAAGGAGGGAATAAGCGAGGAAGACGACATTGAGGTTGGCCAAGAGGTAGAAGAGACTTCTGTTGGACTCAGAAGTCCGGTACCCAATGATGAAACCACTATGGACACCTCCATCCTAGATACAGACAGTGGCTGGATGGACTCACAAGGTACCCTAAACTATCAAAGATAATAAATGACTTGTAAAATCATTGCTAATTTATACATTTGATATATTTTACTGTAACAAAAACCAGCTAGTGCCAATTGAATCTTGTACATCTGAATGTTTGTTGTGTCTGTCAAGGTCTGGAGGCTAGGAGAATTAGCAGTTCTTTTGTAATCCCTCTCCACTGCAGATGATGACAAAAGTGTTATGACTGAGCAAATCGAGGCCCTTCCTCACGTCCAGAGTCCTACCAGTACTCCTGTGGTGGACAGACCCGCTAAACGGGCCCCTGGCAGAGGAAGGGGCCAACCTGGCAACACTGAGAGTAAAGTGTCTCGCAAAGTGTCCAGCCATCATCCAAGAGAGGAGATGAAGAAGAAAAAAGGTTCTAATTCTCTACTCAGCTTTGCCTTGCATCAAGATAATTACTTAACTTCTTTTTTTTTTATTTTTTTAATTGAGTTTAAACTTGTATATTGTTTTATTCTGTAGCAGTCCCAACTTTTGTAACAATTGATGTTGTGCCCAGGTTTAACAGAGGTTTTCATGTTGGTATAATCCTGTCTCTCCTCTCTGATAGTAGGAGTGAGGAGGGCTGACCAGAATAAGGTGTCAGCCCTCCAAAGTCGTTCTCCATCTCGAAAGAGTGTAGCCAAAGCGGCGGCCAGGCATCCTAGGCCCGCTCTGCTTCACGGCTCTGCTAGACGCAAGGCCACAGGTGAACATTCTTCACCAAGAATCAATGCCGTGGATAGAGAGAGTCAAATCAGATTTTTTAATCTTGAACTTCCCTGACATTAAAAATTATTGCTATTGCTAAATTATTCCCAGCACAGCAGCTTTGTGTTCCTTTTGAAAACACCGAAAGCTTGACATTTGATTGAAGCCGAGGCAATGTCAGGGTGAGAGTGCTGTAGAAAAACAAATCTACAAAAACAGGGAATTGAAGTGGTTGATGACTTTGCTCTCTCTATTGATGGCTCTTTGGGCATTCAAGCAGGTGCAGTGTAGCTGGCAAACATCATGTGCTGCTGACTCATTTTTAATATCATGTTTGGTGTTTTGTTTTTATCAGCTCAGTCCTTTTGTCTTTATATTTTTTGTTTCTCATTATTTTCATGTCAAAACCAAAGAACTAACTCTTCCTTGTCTTCATACTCATATTTATTTCTGCTCATTAATGCTGTAGTTATTTGTTGTTGCTTTTAAGTCATTTTTTGACTCAATGCAGGATTGTTTTTTCTTAATGTCACTGATACGTGTGCTGGGGAAGGCTGTGTGTTGAAGATGGTGTGCTGTGTGAAAATGTGTACAAATGTCAACAGACATTGTCTAAAATGTGACCTGTTATCTAAATGTGTCTGTAGATAACACTGTTTGCTCCAAATGTATGGGACGTGGATGTGTTTGAACTCGCAAATGTCTCCCCTTGCTGGTGATAACCTGTAATTACAGCAGGACTGTGTTGTCTTTTTCTGTAGGCATGGAGAGCCATCAGCCCCTCAGTGTGGCCCACCAGTCCAGGGAGAGGACCACTGTAAGTCTGCACACATGCAACACAATGCATGTAATTTATTGTCAATTTATAGATTGAAGATATCTCAGGTGTCTGATTTTATTTCGTAAAATCGCTCCGGGGCCCTGTCATTTCCCTGATCAATCCCCTCTTTACGTTCTTTGCATGTACATTTTCATCTGTTCTTTCTCGTTGTTTGCACAATCATTTTATCTTGCATGCCCGCCTTTGTCTGTGTGCCAGGCTCAACACAGAAAACCTGTAAGTATAAAAGTGATATCATTTACTTGTCTACAATCTCATGCACCATTTACCTACAGTTATGATGTGCAGCACAACAAACAAAAGCCTACATCCCACCAAACAATCCCATTATTTCACCTCTCTTGAAAAATCTGTTTGTGTCTTTTTTTTTTATGATCCCATCTTCACACAAAGATCTACAAGAAAACATACAAGTTAAAGTCAGTGTCCTGTTGAAAATCAAATAAAAGTATTAGGAAAGAATGTTTGCATCTAAATACATTACATTAATATACATTAGTAAATACAGGCTTAGTCAATAACACTGGACATGTACCTTTGTCATTCTTTTAAAGACAAATGAAATACATTGTGATTTGCAGAAATATGAGAACAAATGCACTATGGGAAATGTTTGGATATACATATGTGCAACCCATTTCAGGTAATCACAGAAAGAACAGCACATTACATGAGGCGCAATATTTTTAACAATTTCAGAAACTTTTAACGAACACTGGTCCATGTCCCAATTTTCTGTTAAACAACTCTGGAGCTCATTTTCCTGAGCATCAATCACATCAGATTTTTTACCGACCGGTTTATACAGATCAGCACCCTGCTGGTTTTTCAATCTCGTATGAATTGACACTCTACTGGTTTTGTGTTTTGCAAATGTATTTTTATCTACATGGTCCGTATTGTTTGTCTGTAGGATTTGACCTGGTGGTAAATGAGTTTCCTGAGATTAATAAAGATGATCTATTTTAATCCCATTATGATGCATTTCATTGGTCACACGTCTTGAAAACAATGACATCATAAACGCTGCATCTGGCAACAAAGGAAGAAACGCATGAACACCACGCCCAGGCTTATACACATATGTCGTTTCTATAGTAACCAGATCCCAACAAGACAAATGTAGAGCAAAGAGTGTTTTGTAAAGCACAATGTACTGCATGTTGCCAGTGCTCAAATTATGATATAAATACAAAAGTAATAGACTATGCAAGTTATAGCTATGGCCTTAAGCTTGTCAAATATATATACGTGTGTGTGTGTGTGTGTGTGTGTGTGTGTGTGTGTGTGTGTGTGTGTGTGTGCGTGTATGTATGTATGTATGCATGTATGTATGTATGTATGTATGTATAAATAAATGGACAGGTTCACATTCCATAGTCTTGTATAATCATATGTTATCATATAGTTGTTTTATGCACTCTTTAAATTTGTACAAAAAGATTAAATATCACTGAAATTTTACACTTGGGAGAAGTGGAAATATTGAAGTATGGATAAACAGTGTCAATTGTAACGTCAATATTACAACACTTTTTAAATTGTATATCTTGATGGATTATTTATGGAAAAAGTACAGAATATTCCTAGGAACACTCAAATGGATGCGAAAAATATGATGTGATAGATTTTGTACCGATCTACATGTACAAACTCCTTTCACATAATAGTAATGGATTGAAAAGCTTTTGGATGACAAATAAGACTTCTAAATAAATCATTTTTAAAAGTCGCCATCAAATATGCATAATTCATAAACAATTCCCCTCGCCCAAAAAATGTTTGTTGAAGAAATGTATTTTCAACAGTGTATCCTCAGTAAGATCTTCAGAAAGTAGCTCATAGGGTGTCAAGTGAATGACACGTTATTTTATTTAAACAATTTTACTTTGCATTAACATTGCATTTTAAAGTTGTTGTTTTTTTTAATTCTATTGCCCAAGTGTTTTGTATTTTCAGTATATTCAGTAACTTTCAATAACAAATCTACACACAGGTACAAATAAAGTTATCATGACCTTGATATAATTTTACATATAAAGACAAAAACAGTCTATACATAACCAACCAAGTATTTGTTCACTTTAACCTACATTATTGACTGGTTTAAACTAATTTTTTATCTCGTTTTGTGTGGTGATTGAGTTGGGCCACCTGAGAATATTAGTACCAACAGCTGAAAGTCTAACAGAAAACTCAGGAATAAATCGGCCTCTTGCTGATTTTCTGAGAATTTGATGGAAACCCAGTTAGTATCAGCTTGTACTTATTGTCAAAAGCAAATTGTGGAGCACAGGATAACATCCCTGTGGGACACCCAAAGTCTGTCTGGTCCTGATGGGTTCATTTAGTTGAAAGTCTTGTGATCAAACACTGCATTCACTGTCTGTGTACCATAATTACTCCATACATTTCCTCCCCACTTTGTCCTATCTCATTCTTCATTTGTCCATCTTTCTGTCCTCTGCATCTGCCTGCACATCGTCCGTCTGTCCTGCATGCTACCCTGCCTGTTGTGTGGCCTCATGCTCAGAGCCCCACACGAGCCGTTCTGTTAAAGATGGCGGTGCAGCGCCAGGCCTCCAACCCTCAGCCCCCCCGGCCTGGCTCCGCCTGTAGCCTTAAACGGAGCCCGCTGGTGGAGGCGGAGCTCAGTGAGGTCCGGCCCTCCTCTGCAGGCTCCCGCTCATCCCTCACGCCAAACAAATGGGCGGAGAAGGTAAAGGAGGACAGGGGGAATGTGGGACACAGGTTGCTAGCTGCCGTCTCCGTGGACGCCTTGTCATTACTGTTGTATTTTGGGCTGACTCTCTAGTGTATGTGTGTGTTCATTCAGGAGAGATCATACCGCAGCCCAGAGAAGAGGTCATCCCTCCCCAGGCCGGCCAAGTCCCTGACACGCCACATCCCTGCTGCTGAACAAGAAGACAACAGCACCCCCTCTAGGCCTACCTGTAAGAATGTAACCCACCCAGACTACATCCACCCAAAGAACATTTAGCTTTTACTGATGCTGTTAAAGTTAGCAGGTTTCTAAGATTTTATATTAAGGTGCAGACACTCACCGTTAACTAATTCTCTCATAATACGTAATCTGACTTTAAGTTCCACAATCAAACTGCATGTTGTTGAAGGTTCAGGATGATCTGTGCACGCTCATATGCAAATGTGAAGTTTGTGTTGGAGTCTTAGTCGTTCTGGCTACCTGTTGTTTGTTGACTACGACCAATTCTAAGCGAATTACTTTGTTTCTTACACTCATAATATCCTTTATCCGAAAGGTAGGCAACCTCGACTGTCCAAAGAGCCACGTCTGGCCAGAAAGAGACAAAAGAGCCACAAAAAACATACGATGCACTTTTTTTGTTCGAAAAACACTTGAATTATTTTTAAAGTTTTGCAGGCACTCTGATCTTTGGCCTGACAAAACACACATTTTATACTGAAACATTCGCCTTTTTTGGACTTGAAGTTGAATTGGTGACCAACAAATTTCGTTATTTGTTTCTATCTTTAGTTGAACAGAGCTCTGATTCAGCTTTGTTCCCATTTAGGTCCAGTTACTTCATCTAGACTGCCTGGTATTCAATGATCTGTCTTAGTATGATGGCTTTTTTTCATGACTGTGAATAAGTAAATGTAAATTGACTCTTTGGAACTACTAGGGAAGGACTCCTACTCTTTGACCACAACAAAACTGGGCAACATTAGCTGCTGTTAGCTTGGAAATCTAGCCAGCAAAGATCAACAAGTCCAGCAGCTAGATTTCTCTGTAGAAGACTCACTTCTGACATAATATGTGACCACACGGGTATGCAATCTATATTTCAGAGGTAAATATGGAGGCATCTCATTTCTGCGCAGAACTACTGCATTTGTAGCATTTTACTGATGTAAAAAAGTATCAGATATGCATCAGATTTAGGACCACATATGAAAGCGGCCTGCGCCGGATTTGAAAAACTGGGATTTGTGCTGTTCAAACTGTCTTTAACAGATCAGATGCAAGTCAAATATGGGCAAAAATAATCTAAGTTCACATTTGCATGCAGTCTGATGCAGTTAGATATCAAGGCAGCCAACCTCAACAAACAACTGCAGTTAGACGTCATTAAATATTGCACATTGAAACTTTAATCCAATCCAATCCAGCTTTATTTATAAAGCACTTTAAAACAACCACAATGGACCAAAGTGCTGTACAGAAAAATAAACAATAACAAAGTAAAATGTAGGAATAGATTAAAAAGATAAAATCTGTACAATTAAAAACAACAATAAAACCAATACCAAATAAAAGAACTGAATAAGAAAGATACATTTAAAATATCTCACATGGTTTCAAAAGCCAAGGAGAAAAACAGACAGGGACAGAGGGAGAACGTTTAATGTAAAATATAAATACAAATGTAAAAAAAAAGGATGCCATTCACACAGTCACGTCCAGTTAATGTGGCGATCAGTATTTGACATTAGAATGCTCGTAATGTCAAACAGCTTTTCAATAGGTGGAGTTTTATTGATCACAAACTACAGTACGAGCTACATTTCCCATCCGCTTCCAACCACTATGTCATGCCTGATACTGCAAATGGAGTCATGTTTTTACCTTTACAATTTTACTATTAACTCTGCTTTTCACATTTTTCATGATTTTTATCAACCCTTTCATTCCTCAACCCCTGGCGTCTCCTCCTCCTTGTCCCGTTTTTGCCACCCCTGTCTCTCTTGAAGCAATCCGTACTGAGTCCAGAGGGGACAGCAGGTCTGGAAGAGCCCCTAGTATGGCAGGTAGACCACCCCAGTAGCTCCTGTTAGACCCATCACACCGTCCTCATGAACATTCTGCATTAGTGTATGTGTTAGAGTAGTATTAGAGGATGTTAACAGGACCTGATCATGTCACTTCTTTCATCTGGGACATCCATTTTTCTGACCCAGAAACAGGAGGGATCTCTTTTTCCTCAGGTCGAACTAAATTAGCCTTAACCCCCTTTTTCTGGTATCATAGCAACAAGGTGTTCAATGAAATCCGCCGCCTTTGTGTACTCGCATGCTCTTTGTCAAACATTGTTGTTTAACCTGTTTAGCTGTTCATCGTTCTGTGTGTGCCCTGTTATCTTGCCATCTGTCACTTCCCCATCTGTACCCATCTGTGTTCCATGCAAGTGTAAAAATCCTGCTTCCTGTCAGCACCATTTGAAACTAAATGTTTTGTAGATTTAATTGATGCAAGGTTAACCAGTGATGAAATTGAAGGTAAAATGATAAATTACAGGTTTTTATTTCACTTAGTATTTTATTGGTAGATTTCATGACATGTCACATTCACTGTTGCTTCCTTTTATGCCATGCAATGTTTACCAAATGTGACAACTTTTATTCCCACCCATAGCTGGATTAATTTTTTTTTTGTCAAGATCTCATATTGATGATGGAGAGTCGGACCAATGTATAAAGTCTCCTCCAGAACATCCTTAAAGGTTCTCACTGGGGTTCAAGTCTGGACTCCATCTGTGAAAATGATATCACATACTCCTAAAAAAAAATCTTTCACAATTGCAATCAAGAAATCTTAGTCTTGAAAAATCCACTGATGTTCAGACCTGGTCATTCAGTTTGTTCAGGTCCAGCTGACCTCATTATTTGAATGAATGAATGTTAGTAGTTTATTTTGGTTTGTGCATTAATCACTGTGCAGAGTACAACAACCATAATAAACACAAAAAAAAACAAAAGAGGAATAGGCCAGAAGCAAAAGCTCATTTTTGCCTCTCCTTTTCACCTGACACACACCACTGACATCAAACTAAATGTGAACACCATCAAGGATTTGCATTATAACAAAAAGAATCAAGAACAACAAAAACACATCTACTATTTGCACTTAATATTCCTTAATGATCTGATAAAGACATTTCTTAAACTTTATCAGAGAAGTGAACAACTGAGATTCATCAAGTCCATTCCATAATGTTGCTGAACCTTAACCAGACCAACTGAATCTACCCAAGGTGAAAACACTGCCCCCACAGACCTGCACTGTAGACAAGAGGCATGATGGGTAGTCACTTCACCCACTTCATTCATCACTCTGGAACTGGGTCAGTCTGGACTCATCAGGCCACATGACCTTTTTCCGTTGAAACACAGTCTAATATTTATACTCTGTATCAAACTGATGGTTCTTTAAGAAATGAGAAGGTCGTGCATCAGTTAATGGGTTATATAACTTGATTTTAGATAATATTAATTGCGAATCACTCGAATATTTATACTCTTGCTGTTTTGTGTTGTAAATTTATTACAAATTCCAGTGACAGGAGGTTATATTTTTGCTCATGCATAGAACAAGTCTTATTCCTGAACAGATCGATTACTGACGTCATCAACATCAGAACCAAATAAAGAATCAGACTCCATCTGTTCCAGTGTTCCTGTCTCTCTTTTCCATTTTCATCCACAGTCTTTCGTGTCTTAAACCTTCTTTCTTCCTCTCTTTACTCTAATTCCACCTGTGCCTCCATCCTCCTCAGGTACAGACTCAGCCCGGTCCCGATCGATGCGTAGCGGGGCCTCCACGCCCGGCTCCTCCGCCGTTACACCCGGGACGCCCCCCAGCTACTCCTGCCGCACCCCCGGCTCACGCACCCCGGGCAGCCACACGCCTAAGTCTTTCAGTGTCCTGCAGGAGAAGAAGGTGGCAGTGATCCGGACCCCGCCCAAGTCGCCGTCTTCGGCCCAAAGGCAGCTGAAGGTTCTGAACCAGCCTCTGCCCGATCTGAAGAATGTCAAGTCCAAGATCGGCTCCACTTCGAACCTCAAACACCAGCCGAAAGGCGGACAGGTAACACGCCAATGGGGAAATGTAACAAACAAGAGTATATATAAGAAACAGCTCATTATTATTATTGTTATTATTATTATTATTATTATTATTATTATTATTATTATTATTATTATTATTATTTTATTATATATTTAAAAGACAAAGAAATTAAGATCAAGATGAATTACACCGTCAAGATCATATTAGTAAAACAGTCCTCTCTGCTCATAAAATAAAGAAGAAACTGAACAAAACAAAAAACATAAGCAACAGGTTAAAACATGGAGACAAACAAGACAGTATTTGGGCCTCACTGAAGTCAATTAATTTAATATCACAGGAAAATAATATTACAAGAATTTAAAAGAAAATGTAATTTTGATAAAGAGGTTGCAGAATTATTCAAAACATTAGTCCATGTGAAACCACTATAGGCCTTCTTGCTGTCTCTTATTTGCTTCACACTTCTGGAAGATAATGTTATAAGTTCTAGTAAACACCTCTTTGGATCTCCATTAGTTTTTGAGATACCAAGGCTTTGAAAATGGTGAACAAATATACGTAAAAGGGTCAAAACACAGTAATGTCCCGTCAGAGAGCGAACTTTAATTGATTGTCATTCCTACATTTATTTCAGTATAAAGTAGCTTCTTGTTTTGGATAATCCCTTATGGTCCAACTAAAGGAAAAATGAATTTAAAAGTAAAAATGTGGCTTATTTAAGAACACTAATCTGTCAAACTGTCTCTACATTGTTCCATCAGAGAGATTTCAAATACCATGTTTTGACCCAAAAATGAGTGGTGCATAAAAAGATGCCAAGGTCTATAAGTCCTACTTACAGTCTGTATTGCTTTTGAACTATTCATGAGAGACGCATGAGATTTTCATGAGTTGTTCAAAGGTACAAGATGTCTTCAACTTCAGTAAAGCTTGATCCACGATGACAAACTGCATTTTAGTTGGGTTATTTACATGTATTGATAGGATTAGTGCTCCAGAAGTTATTAAACATTTTAGATTAGTAGATTATTTGGGTTGCCATGTCTGTTTGGATCTTTGAGGGTTAATAAATATCTTACAGCTTTTCAAACTTTAGTACAAAATATATTGTAGATCCTTTCTCTGTCACAAGGGGGCAGTAAAGCGCAACATTGTAGCATTTAATACTACATACTCTGCAGAAAAGGCTAAGCAGTAGGTTAGTTCTTACTCTCTATTAGATCATTTTACATATTTATGTACAGGAAATGAATCAGATTTTAAAATGCATCTAATCTCACACATCTAATAATGTAATTGTGAATGATTTCTCTTGGATAAAGGATTATATGACATTAATGTTTCACCTATTATGATTTATGTGATTTTATACTTCCAGATGTTGTGTTTTGAGACCAAATAGCTGCTCTGGGATTTATTTCCTCTTGTGTTTTTGCTCTGCACTTTACCGTCACTCTCTCCCTGTTTTGGTGTGTTGGGTTTTTTTTTGTTTTGTTTGTTTTGCTGTGGTGTAATGCTGGGCTCGGTGCCGTCATGCGAGGGCTGTGTCAGCTCCTGTGGCCTGCCTGTAACCCCGCTCTGTGCTGTCGCTGTGTGTCTGCTCCCTCTGCCCTCTGTCTGCCTCCCATCATCTACGTCAGTCTGGATCCACCGTCATCGGCCGCCTCTGGCTCCTCTCTGTCTTCGTCCTCCTTTCCCTTTACCTCTCTGCAGTCTCTCCATATGTCCGTGAAACAGCAGCTGCACCTCAAGTCATGTTTGAGTCCAAAATAACAAAGATAGAGAAGAGTTATTCTTGCTTTTTCAACCTGCAGCGTCATTTTCCCTGGGCGGCTGCTTTCGTCATTGAGTGCATGACACTCCCTGTGGCTCTCAGTATAAATAATTGCAAGCGAAGAGAATTACTTATTGAGAACAGATGGGAAGTCTCACCTCATTTAGCACTTATTTTTTATTTTTACCCTAGACCAGAATTTTTTTTCTGATTCAGACAGAACTGGATTTGAGTAGATCCTTAAAAAGACCCAGGTGTGTTTTTTTTTCTTAAGTTATGGCAGGTAGAACGGTATTAAATTCTTCCAGAGCAGGCGCTAATATTGTGGGGTCTGTGATCTTTAAATATATGCCCTGAATGTAGTGAAAGAACAAGAAAAAATAGTAATCACCATAAACAATGGCCAAAGATAATCACCTCGGCATTTAATAATGAATAAATAAAGAACAGTTTAAATCACAAAACTAAAAAATATTAGTATAATGTACAATATCACTAGAAATATAATATAATAAAATATAAATGAAGTGAAATCTTTTTACAATTTATTACAAAAGTAAATGAATAAACATCTGTTGAAATTATTACAAACGGAAAAGTAGATATCAGTGGGTTCCTAAATCAAACATTTCCAGACCAGTGGATTGGAAGGGATGGCCCAATTCCCTGGACGCCTCGTTCACCAGATCTCACTCCCCTGGATTTCTTTCTATGTGGTTATGTTGAAGATATTGTGTATCGAACAAAGAGAGGGGACGTCAGTGACCCGAAGCAAAACATCACTGATGCCATTGATACCATGAGTGAGTCTATGATTCAGACATGGCAAGAAATCTAGTCACATCTGGATGTGCTTCATAGAACTAATGGTGTCCATATATATATATATATATACATAGACAGGTGGATTAAATGAGACAAAAAACTTCAACATGTCGTCCCCAATGAGGTGGTGCACAATCTACCTGGGAAATGATGCTTGGTTGAAGCTCATCCACTCCACATTTACAGTAATTGACCTCTTGTTGAAGAAAAATGGGCCAGTCCCTGAGTACGTCGAACAAAGATCTGATTAATATATCTCATCAGTTGCTTTTGTAATAAAGGTTTTAAATTGTAAAGAGACTTAATGGAAACCCTGTGTAATGTATAATCAAGTACTGCTTTAAATAAATAATGAATTAAATAGCAATAGCTCACAATAATAGTATGTTTATGAAAATAGTTTCTGACCGTTTGGGCTTCTTTCCAGTCGGGCTGTTTGTAGATGAACTGGTTACACCTGATAATATCGCTTTCTTCCCTCCCTCATGAACCGAAGACAATTGTGTGATAAATATTTTAAGCTGCAAGGTAGCAGAGTTGTTTGAGAAGCTATTTTCTAACCAACAGATGGAGATTCTGCTGCACCACCAGTCAATAATATCACTTGAGTAAAGCACTGAGCTCTTATAATTTCTATGTCTTTGATGCTGTTCTCGTGTGTTCGCTCATGTCGTAGTCGTCTGCTGAGTGTAACAGATGTGTCCTCTAATAGAATGAGAATTCTAAATGATATAGCCCTAATGTTCCCGACATATTTTCCGACAGTCCAGACTTTTCATTAACCTCTGTGATGAATGAGGGAGGTATTGAATCTCTGTTACTTTACTAGGTCTTCTTTCCTCTTTCGGGAAAAATGAGACACAGGGACAGAAATTTTTAATGAAGCTGTGTGGCGCAGGGTTTGGGCGAGCTGCACAGCGGGCTTTATGCAGCACGCCGTCTGATAGATGCAGCTGTCACGCTGTTTCAACTAAACACCACTGAGAGGCTTCTTGCAAAAACATGACATACATTTGTATTTTACTGTCAAAATAGCCTTGTTCTGTAAATTATAGTGCAAATCATTAACCCTCCTGTTGTTGTTTGACCTGTTTTTCAGTTTAGATTGATCACATTGCTCTACAATTTCTTAGAAAATATCTGCTTCAGACATTAAATGTGCTAAGTCTTACATAGTTTCATAAGATGAATCAGAAAACAAATGACCAAAGTGCTGGTTAGCTCATGTTTTCAATCTATATGATGGTGTGTTATTCCACATATATGTTGGTTTATGTACATTTATACAATGGTTTTATAAAT
>JAQQZY010000013.1:17035431-17047379 GCA_030068375.1 Ostorhinchus rueppellii | reverse complement strand
GAGCATGGTGGCACAGAGCTGCATGAGGTCATTCAACGCCATCTAGTGGAGGAAAGTACTAACACTACCTTAAAAAAAAAGTTCAAACACGACCTTAAAATAAAAGTACAAACACTGCCTTAAAAAAAATACAAACACTACCTTTGAAAAAAAAAAAAAAAGTACAAACACTATCTTGGCGGAGGTCTGCGCTCTGAGTGGTTTTCTAGTTAGCACTGTACCACCATGCTCTATCTCACAATGATAAAGAATCCTTTAAAAAAAATTCCTGGATCCAGACAGTGATCCAGATCACCTCCAAAATGTAATAATCTCCTTAATGACCCAGAGCAGACAAATCCTGAAAATTTCATCAAAGTCTGTCCATAACTTTTTGAGTTATATTGCTGACAAACAAACCCACAAACTCTGGCAAAAACATAACCTCCTTGGTGGAGGTAATGAGCACACCCCACCACTGCCACCATGGTCATGCACATACACACACCCCACCACCCATGTACCCAGTGTTAATATTCATAAATAACAATTAAACAAAACAAATTAAAAAAAATAGATATGAAGTAAAGAGAAATAACAGGCTGAGCACAGGGACCCACCCACACCAGGGGGCAACCGACACCCCCAGCAAGCCGGCGCCACCATCATAGAGCTGCAACCTGACTAGTGATTTTGGACTGAACTGTGGGACCCCAAAGGACACTCCAATATATGGAAATAAATTAACCAAAAAAGAAAAGAAATATCACACAAATGTATAACAATTTTATTGTGACTCTTTAACAATACTTTATGTCCAAAAAGGTGAAGGAAGAAGCTGAGCTTATATTGTCCGACTTGGTTAATCAGCTAAAGTTTACAGTTCATATAAAGAATAGGTGAGTCGTTACATTACAAAAAAGAGCACAAATGATTACTATTAATAACGATTACTGTTGTACTCGCGTTCATTGTTACTATATCTCTGGAAAATGAGGTTTTTATACACCTTATAAAATATTGTGATGTTTTCACATTGTTTTATATTTAGATCCAATCCATTCCACAAAACCACTCCACGACATGAAATCCACATCTGTTTAAGTTTTGTTCTAGTGAAATGTTTCATATTTAGTTTCTCACACAATCCAGATTCCATACTGCTTTCATTTACTCTAGTCAAGTCCAAAGAGTTCATGTATGTTTGCAGTATTTTGGTGCAGTTTTGAAGCTCGGTGTCCTTTTCTGTGCATCTTGAGTCCCTTTGCCCTCAGCTCTGCTAAGAATCAGTGCTGGGCTGCAGGCCAGTGATGCCCCGTGGGTTTCATGCTTTCCTTCTCTTTCTTGTTGCTCTGTTCCCAGGGGGAGGAAATGTGCGGATTGAGAATGTGAAGCTGGACTTTAAAGATAAAGCCCAGTCCAAGGTCGGGTCCCTGGACAATGCCAGCCACATGCCTGGAGGGGGGAATGTCATGGTAAGATGATATTTACATCGAGATATCCTCCATTAATGTGTGTATCTAGTACAGACTGTATGAGCTGAGAGAGATTTTACCGTGTGACATTACCTCTTATTGTGTGGACAACCATGACATGTACAGCCTCTCTTTTTCTTTACTTTATCCTGGAGTCTAATTCAATATTTGTGCATACTTTTAGGACCCTTTGTCATACTGTTTCTCAGATTTCAAACTGCAGGAGCTGGAATCGGGGAAAAAAAGCACCAGAATTGTAAAATGCATGCCTTATTTCAGTCACTCTCTTCTCATGGTCCAAAATAAAAGCCTAAATGTAAATAGAGAGAAAGATGAAGATGAGCCTCATGAAGGGAACGCATTGAAGAATAATTGCATTACAGTCAATGATCCCCTATGAATGGTGCATCTTTTTAAACTATGTTTTTGAGTTAATTTTACGAGCCAAGAAAGTCACAGTTTGTTGTAAAACCGTTAGAGTATCAGAGGTGAGGTGGTGACGACATAAAAACTGTTCATCTGTTGTCTACTGTGAATCTGATGATGTCTTCTGCTATTGGCTAATCCATTGTTTTGTGTTACATTGAAATGATTCCCAGTAGAAACCAATAGTTCAGCGTTAACCACTTATTACTTTCCTCTCATACCAGATCGAGAGCCACAAACTGATGTTCCGGGAAACAGCCAAAGCCCGGGTGGACCACGGTGCTGAAATCATTGTGACCCACTCCCCCGGAATGGAAACAGGCGGAACCTCCCCTCGCCTGTCTTCAGCCGGCAGCATCAACCTCCTGGAGTCACCGCAGCTGTCCACGCTGGCCCAGGACGTCACCGCCGCGCTGGCTAAGCAGGGCTTATGAGCTGGCTGCCTCTGGTCCCTTCAGCAATCCACACAGCTCCTTGTCCCTTCAGTCACATTCACTCATCCAGTGTTCTCCTAAAGTTCTACACTGCAGCATTTCTCTCCCCCTCACATTTGCTCCCCAAGGTTCTACAGTTGTAGCTGATTGACTGTCTTGTCCATCAACAACCCCTCCAGCCCGGCCAGAGGGATTTTAAAAACTGAAGTTTACTCTTTACCCGATCACTTAAAGGGGATTTTCTCGGTCACTCTTTGTTTTATTATTAAATTTTGATCGCTTGCCTCTGGACTTTACTTTTTTGTTCTTGGTAACGCTGAAAGCGAAGTCATCAATGAGGTTTAAATGGATGTTTGTGTAAGGTTTTATGATTGTACAGTGATTTTACAATGAAAGGCATCACCACATTCCACTTGTTTGGGGATAAACTTCACAGCAAACACATGCATACGTCCATCCAGAAATTCTGCGGTACTGAATGCTACTAGTTATTAGACGCTAGACACCTGTGTGAGAGACTTAACTTGCAGAAACATGGCGTGTAAGTGTATATGAAAAAGAATGGCTGATGACACAATGAGCATGTCTGCTAAAAAGTGACTTTCTGAGTCAAACGATGCGATTTTTTTTCTTGTTTGTTGGTTGGTTGGTTTTGATGCCATGTTTTACTGAAATGTATTGAATTGTTGAACAAATTGTTTTCTTTTTATATTTGTCACTGTAGTGGAAGATGTTCCAGTTTTGTACGTTTCCCTGTGGCTGCACTGGCTTATTAGCACTTACATGTGGATAACCATTGCAGTTCTGTCGAGTCAAGCGCTAAAAGTCGAGCTTTTCAGTAGTTTTCTTTTCTGCAAACCAATGGGCTGCTCTTCTTGTTCAGGCGTTAGTTTTTATATTAGCTCTGTTTTGTTAGGCTACAACAATGCTGTTATGCTGGCATGGCAATGAAATACTATTAAATTAGATCTACGTGGAGCTCTTAAAAATGTTTCTGATTGAGTGTAAATGGCCAGGGTGAAATCTAGTGTCTGTACTTTTCAAGGTTGCAACCTGTGATTCCAAGAGGCCCCTTATGCTCCTGTGACCTTTAACCTTCCTGCAGAGTCTGGGTTGTACAGAAGGAATAAAGAACATAGAAAGCTTTATATGAAAACATTCCGTATAAAAGAGCAGCTACCAGGCCTTTGTTTGTGTGTGTGTGTGCAAACAAGTGCATCTGTTTTTGGCCTTGTACCTTCACAGAAAGCAAAAAGATGAATGGAAGCAACCCAAAACCTGCAGCTCTAAGGATAAAAGATTAAAAAAAAAAAGAATAAAAACATAACTGTTCTTGCATATTCTCTGCTCACCATTGTGAAACTCCTCTGCCCTCCCTCCCTCCCTCCCTCCCCATCCCCAGTTGGCCCTCCAGTGTTTTTCTGTGCTTCCTATTCTCAACCACCCCCTCCCCCCTTTGTCTATGTAAGTGTATTTAAAAGACCATGTAGATGTGTGCACACTTTCCAATAATGTTTGAGACATACTGATGACAAATGCTCCTACAGGATGATGACAGAAATAAAGAAAATAAAAAGTGGTCTGTCGTCTGTTTCTGAATTCTTCAGTGCAAGTTGTGCTAACATTCATCTTTAGAGTGTAATGAATATCAGTCTCATGTTTCAGTTAATTTAAAAGTGCATATATAAATACTCACCAACAATAGTGCATTTATATCTTTTGTAAAGTTTAACCTGTGCTCTGGCTTGATTTAAATATGCTTACAAATCCACTAGGTGTCGCTGTGTCATTGACTCCAACGTTTTTGTTTCATGCTAACAGGAATTTAGCAACAATAAGTCACTTAAATAGGATTATTGTTGGTGGAGTTTTTTTTCCACGCACGTTACCGAACATAATTATGTAAGTTAACTGAAGGGGGGAAAGCAAATAATTAATAATTGTCCAAAAACACCACCTTAATGCTGAATTCGCTTTTTTTTTTTTTTTTTTTAAATAGGCTCAAAGTATGTAAACTAAGCTAATACGTCCATTTGCTATTCGACATAAAACATTTATCATTTATTTTTAGTTAAAATTTCTGTCATTGCATTACATGTTTGCTGAAATTTTTTTTTAATCTATGTTAAATATTTTATGCCACAAAGTTGAGTTAACGTCTTGTGTTAAGGTAGTATGCTAATTAGCTTAATGTATTAGCTTAACTAACCTAATATATTTAAGCTACATGTTTCGGTGAAAATACCTATTTAGTTATGAATGTTAAATGTACTACTGTTATTGTTATAATTATTTATATTAACACATTATTAATAACATCATATTTGAAGGCAAAAATTTTATTCACTGTTGTAAGGCTAGCTAAATGGCTTAATATTAAAATATACTGGTAATGTTTAACCGTCTCATGGTTACAAACTAACTATTACTACCGTTATAGGAGTTTGTTTTGTAATTTCGATTTCGTTTCCCATTATTAGATTACTTTTTCGTCATTGTTTTGTGAACTCCTGTGTCAAAATGTTTTCATGGTTCAAATTTTTTTTTGTTTTTTTTTTTGTGAATAGTATTTAATTTGCCTAACAATGTTGTGATATTTCCTAAAGGCTTATAGTCTTACAGGCTGGATCTGTGTTTTATTTTCAACTGTTTACAGGGAGAGAAATCCATATCTACTCTCCTTAAAATGAGATTATTGTGCATTTGTTTTTCATCTGAGTATGTTCACACTTAAACCACAGCTCAGCCATGAATAATTGACACTCTTTGGTACCTCTGGCCTGAATAATGTTAAATGTTGGACTTATGAAGTTGACTTTTAGTGTAATTTTGCTGTTTTTGTAATACTTGTTGCTCCCACTGTCTTTGACATAGGTTATTAAACAACCTGTTGAGCTTCTCTAAGGGGATTATCTCATATGAATCTCATATGCACTACATGGATGTCCAACACTGTCTATGGTAAAGGGTTTGTGTTGGTTTCTTCTAATCCTGGATGAGGGGAAACATCTGGTGCAGCTGTACGTGCACTGCGTCTTTAAGCTCCGCTACCGATGAATTAGCACGTCGATCAACAGTCGCTGTCCGGTGAGGGAGGTGCTGAAATCAGAACGCTCCCCCTCCATCTCCCCCAACCCACCCTCCACCCCTCTCTCTCTCTCCCTCTCTCTCTCTCTCCAGCTCTGTCGACACCGACCGACCGATACTTGCAGCCATTTTACGCAGGACGAAGCCAATCATGTCGTGAGTGGAAATTTGTCGCTGGTCACCTGGGCAGAGCCACCAGCTGCAGCCGCCGCCGCGCGTCCGGGTGGTCGCACACAGGCAGTCCGGCCAGGCAGATTGGGCAAAATGGTGAAAAGGAAAAGCCTGGATGAAAACGAGCCCGAGTGCGGGAAGGGGATACCGTTCCCGATCCAGACCTTCCTATGGAGGCAAACCAGGTTAGTCAGTGCATGCAAATTGATAACAGGTGTTTTGCCTTTGCCAGGAAACAGAGAGGGCGAATTGACAGCAGCCGTATTCAAGCCTCTGCCAGAGAAATGGAGCAGGCAGACGTGGTTCTGGTCCAATAAGGCGTCAAAATAGATGAATTACCTTATTATATTCCAGGCAGTGAAGGGTGTCATACAAGTGCATCTGTGAGTTGACTGGTTTCATTTACTGGTGTAAATGGACGATGGTTTTTGCAAGGATTGTGAATGAAGAGAGGTGCAGACTGTGTGGTGATGCACCTGTAAAGCACATTTACATGGAAACGAGCAAAAGAGGGGGTGATACTGATAAGGACAAAGATGTCATTAAGCAAGGGTAAACAAGAAAGAGAAGGGAGGGGGGATATGTTCAGTACAGAATGTTAAATTGGATTGGATAATTAATCACAAGATAAATGAATAACAGTTATTATTATGATGATGATATTCTTATGTATGGAGAGAAAATTTGTTATAATGTTTTATCAAAAGTGCAGCATAAATTGTCAAGACAAGGAATTCCACGCACTACAAATCAGCAAATGCACCATTAAATGCAATAAACAATCAATGATAAAACAGGTACAAGTTCTACAGTAACCAGCTCTGACAGTTTCAGATTCTTTCTGTGCAGTATTCCAAGAAGAAAAGGGCCAACTTAAGGTATTTAACTCTGGGGACCAACATTTGTAGAATACTCTGAGAGCACAGACCATATTGATTTTGGTTTTAATGTCTGTGTGTACAAAAAGAAAACAGAACCAGCCCAAGAGAGAAAGTTTTGTATAAAAGCCAACTGAGATGGCAAATTAGCAAGAGAAGCAGAGTATGCGATTTCAACAACCAGTAATGAAATGTAAGGCCAAGTGGTATACAATATCCAGCTTCTGTAAGGAACAGATCACAATAATCCAGTGGAGGTAAAGAAGTTGCAGAAATTGCAGAAATCGAGGCAATTTATTCTTGGGAAAGGAACTTAATTTAAGTTTTAACAATAAGTAGAGCCAAAATGAGGTACTGTGGTATCGTTTGTATTCATGATACTGAGGGGCTTCTTCTGCAGTTCTCAGGAAACAGGTTGGGTTCCATGCAGCCTTCAAGTCCTCTGTTTCCTTAAGGACCGAGCAGGAAGTTCAGTAATTAACAGACAAATCAGTTTATCACTATTAGGGTTGGAAATGTCACAGCGGGTAGATGGATTTTGAAATCCTCTGAAACTGTAAAACTGATAGTGAATTCTCTTCTGATGAAAGGAAATCAATGTAAAAAAAATCCAATATAAAACAAAGTTATTAATTAATAAATAGAGTTTCCCAGGCTTGAAATGGAACCCAGAAGCTTTAGGATAAATGTTGCAAATATGAGGTGACCTAACAGTTATATATTTAATTCGCCCAACAATAGATATAACAAAAGACACCTCTTACAGCACCGCCATTTGGTCCAGCTCAACTGATATCATGGCTCTCAGATGTATATTGTGTGTGTGTGTGTGTGTGTGTGTGTGTGTGTGTGTGTGTGTGTGTGTGTGTGTGTATATATATATATATATATATATATATATATGTATATATATATGTATGTATGTATGTATTATTAGACATCTGTTACAAAACACTTTAATGAACCCTTTAGTGGTAATATCGGATCAGTTTTTGTAATATTGAATAACCCCTGGCTGACAAGAGTGTGAACTGTCACACCATTTGAAGGTTATTTGGTTGAATTAGTGTTTTATCTATGTTATTAATTACCAAAGTATAAAATCAGTGAGTTCATCAAATGATCAAGTCAAAAATCACCAAGCAGGTTTGAAGAGTGTGTTGTCATACTTTTGTGAAAAAACTGTAGATCGGCTCGTGCAACTCCATATAAGGTAAACATGGATATAAAGCAATTAAATATGCAAATGAGGGTTTGCATTATTTAGCAATATTCATTCATGTATATTCCAGTCTCTCGTTGTAGCCCAGAAGACGCCCTGAATAAATTTAAATTTCCTTCTATTAATATTTTATCTTTGCATCATGTTCACTTCAGTCCCCACTGTCTGTTTACTGTTACTCATTGGAAGATAAACCAAATTTTGAGCAAAAACAAAAGGGTTCCAACACCCTGATGCTTGAACCCCTTTTCCCTAGCAAGTGAGTCAAATAAACAAAAAGTACATCTGTGGACAGTCAAATGATCCCTTATGTTTGTGCAGCCACAGTTTATTCTTAGTTAAAGCATAATCTGCCACTGGAGATGGAACACTGTAAATGTCACGGATGTTTTCTTGCCACTTTTCATTTACATATTTTTCTATTTTTGTAGCGCATTTCTGCGGCCAAAGTTGGGAAAGCAGTATGAAGCATCTTGTGTGGTAAGTCATTTCATAATGCCATGTGCGTGATGATGGGAAATAATCGCTTCCTACACAGTAATCTGTTTTTACCTTAATGCACCTGCAAATCAATGGCACTCTTCATTTTACATTTGGCAAATTAGTTTTCCCCCCCTTGCGTCCTCTTATTACCCAGGAGCTCGACCTTTGGAAACTCATATTTATAATGACGCTTTTCCAGATCCCTTTGGATCTAAACAGAGCTGCCACTGTGTCCCCACAGGCACTGCCTTGCCTGGGGCCATGTGGGACATTTAGCTAGTCTCTGAAAGACGCTTTAGTTCCCTGCTGATGTCTCTTTTCTCTTTCTCTCTGGCTGCCTCCCCAGTCCTTTGAGCGGGTGCTGGTGGAAAATAAGCTCCACGGCCTGTCACCAGCCCTGTCAGAGGCCATCCAGAGCATCTCTCGCTGGGAGCTCGTCCAGGCAGCGCTGCCTCATGTCCTCCACTGCACCTCCATCCTGCTGTCCAACAGGAACAAGCTGGGTAAGTACATACAGGGCATTCATTACTATAGCTTCAGGCTACAGGTTGAGAGGTTGTCCAGGTTTCTTGTGTGGGACAACTACAGAAGAATTCCCAGTTCACTCCAGTTTTAGTTTGAAGTCTTTGAGCAAGTGTTTTTCTTCTATTTCAAGTTAGAGATTTGGTAAATAATTGTGTAAACAAAATTATTATTAATGTGTTTGAAGAATTCTTAAATTTTATTTGTGTGATATAGGATTTAGCATATAATATGTCAAAAGTCTTATTGTTGTTGGTGTTTTGTAGTGGCACCAATAGTTAAGTGTTTAATGATAATAATGGTATTACATGATTATCTGATCATTTCCTGATTGTGTCTTTTTCATAACTGTCAATCTTTTATTAATAAATTATAAATTATCAATGAATTAATTGGGATTGGACGTTGGAGAAGCAAAAAAAAAAACAAAAGAAAAAGTTGCTCAGAAAATCAAAGACAACCAATTAAACTTCAGCTATGTAAACTAAAAAAGTATGTGTATTTTGTTGGTTCTCTGTTCTGAATAAAAGCCAATCAGGATCACTTTCCTGGTGCCCATGAAGGGTTAAATCAAGCTCTACCTAACACCTGCCTGACTTCTGACAGGCCACCAAGACAAACTGGGCGTGGCTGAGACCAAGCTGCTCCACACGCTGCACTGGATGTTGCTGGACGCTGCCCAGGAGTGCAATCATGAGCCCAGCCTGGGCCACGGCTGGTCGGCCGGCAGCAGTAGCAGCGCCTTCCTTCAGCCCGTAGGGAACCAGGGCCTGTCACCCGGGGCTCCCAGCTCCTGCTCGAGCTCAGCTCTGGGAGGGTCGGGGCCCCAGCACAGTGGCTCTCTGCTGGAAGAAGACGAGCACACTCGTACCAAGCTGTTTCACAAGAGCATGGCCACCGTGGAGCTGTTTGTGTTCCTGTTTGCGCCGCTTATTCATCGCATCAAGGTCTGGACCTTTGATAGACATGTGTCTGCTTGAAGTAGTCAGAGAACTTGAGGAACAATCCCATTTATTGCTATTTTTTGTGTAAGGTCACGCGCCGTCCTCAGTTCAGTCCATCAGTTTTTTTGGTTTGTATTATAAATTAGTGAAAAAATGTCTTTAAATAAATACCAGATAATAAATTGTCTTGCATATGAATTTTTTCAAGTTTACATTTTTACGTAATTTTGCCAAAAATAAGTTCATAAGTTCACAAGCATTTATACAATTTAATCCACTGATCTCAAGTCTTTGTATTATATACTTGCTCTTACTGGTAAAATGCAGATAAGCCTAACCCACTCTAGTAATATTATTCTGATACAAACATACCTATGCACAGGACCACTGTGCAATTTTAACATTTTTTGTGATACAAAGAATGATGTTTTTTTCATATATATTTATATATATATATATATGAGATCAATATTTGGCAGATGTTGATGCTTGCAGCGCAACTCAAACCAAATTACAGTTGTTTATGCACATACCCACACTTTTCCTGTGCCTATTGATCTGTGTGTAAAGGGATACGAGGGTCATGTTACAGTACTGTTGGGATAGCACTGTTTTGTAAATACGTAATACATCACTGTGTTTTGTTCGCAGTTGTGTTATAGTTGCCAAAGCATGATGATATCCAAGCGAAGATTATAGATATTGATGTTGAGGTTTCATAAGCTGGTTCAAGCTTCAACTGGTTGAAAATGTGTTAAAAATGCATATTTTGCAGGAGTCAGATCTGACCTTCCGACTGGCCAGTGGTTTGGTGATTTGGCAGCCGATGTGGGAGCACCGGCAGCCTGACATTCCAGCTTTTACTGCACTCATCAAACCTGTCAGAAACATAGTGACGGGTAAAAAAAAAAAACATTACTCACTGCAATGAAAACCTTTAAGCTTTTCTGTTTTGTGCTCTTAACGAAAACATGTAATCTGCCATGCTTGTCTTAACAGCGAAGAGGAACTCCCCAGTCAACAACCAGTGCAGCCCCTGTGGATCTGCAAACCCAGGTCCCATGGTGAGGGAACGTTTTTAGCTCTGATCTTGTCAGGCTTTGCATCAGCGGTCCCTGGTTGATGAAATATGTGGAGGGAAGCTCTTCCCCTCCCCCTGTCAGTGGTCCCCCATGGGTCGGCTGGTTATATTCATTAACACCAGCCATCGGGGAGCATTAGCATGGTTGGCCAGGGTCATGGCAGAACCCTCGCTCCAGCCTCAAAGCGTTTAATTATAAGCAGCCTTACTCTTATCTTTACATTGATCTGCCCTTCTTCCATTTCGCAGGGCTTCCAGGTGGTTTGCGAAGCCGTCCAATCGGATTCATCCTCCCCTGTGGCTGGAGAGCAGAGTTGTCGTCGTGGTAACTCAATAGAGAAAGGCGGCCCCTCCCAACAAGCTGCACCAGTCAAAGGCCCTTCAAAGAAAAAGTGAGCAGCATCAATATATTCACTTTGTTCTCTACAAGTCACTGACAGAAGCCTTTGGTTTTGCATGAATCTTTCGTTACTGATGTTGGATCTGTGGTGAAGGATTTCACTCCCACGGGCAGGAGGATGTGGAGATGGAGGTGTTGCATAGTAAATGATCCAAAGCTCCACTGGCTTCCTCTTGGAATTTGGCAGTCGAGTTATGTCTAACACAATCTTAAAAGCAATTTGTACTTAAAGGTGGGGGTTACATGTTGAATCCATCTACCTTTAAAACACTTTTATATAATGGGAGATGAGCTGATCACCTTCGTGGCCAAAGGTCAAGGTCACAGCAACAACTCAAAAGCATTTTTGGCCATTTGATTATGACACAAGGATAGTGGACACATCTGATCCAACTTATGGTTCTGGATTTTCTTCAGCTTTATCTTATTTGAAAATAAAACTATATCAAATTATGCATTTTCTATTTTTCAGACACATGATTCCAAGCTGTGGAAGGATGTAATTACAGATTATATCTTAATACCTTTACATAAAGGGCACATCAGGAATTAACAAGATAAAAAGACACAGAAATTGTCACAACAAAATTGCCTGTGGTGTAGTGGTGATGAAGCAAATTTGTGACAGTTAAGAAAAACAGTAATGATTCAATATCACCTCGGAGCTTCATCTATAGTCTGTGTGACTGAAGTATATCTAACATACAGTAGTGTCCTCTGGCTGTGTTTATATCTCTATTTAAGATTTATTTAACAATGGAAAGAGTTATTGAGAAGAAACATTTACTTTTATGGCAGTGTCCTGGCAAAGGTGGCAGCAGCACAGTTAAACAAACATACATATAC
>JAQQZY010000013.1:17013853-17035001 GCA_030068375.1 Ostorhinchus rueppellii | reverse complement strand
TAATGTAAATATATAAGCTAAATGTGTGTGCCTCCTTTTTGCTCACAACACTGTCCTACACTTCATTATCTTTGTCTTTTCTGTGCTTAATGCAAAACAACATGGCTAGAAATCAACAGGTCTGTTGTCGTCTCATGAAATTTCACAGAAATTATTGATTGATGATTTCATTCATACCTCAAAGATGTGGAGAAATTGGTCAAAAAGAAATAAAACACTGTTATCTTGCTGATTAATATTCACAATATAAGCCATAGATAAAATAATATGTGTAAATGTGTGAATCAACCATACAAAATAGATATTTAATCAATACAAATAAAATGTAATTTGTTCATTTGTTTATGTCCACATGGATAATTGACAGGGCAGACTGAGGGGATTATTTCATGTGTGCTTTTAACCATTGAAATCTTTATTTTGAAGCAGTTGGAGCTACTGTTGTGTGCAGTAGAGGGATTATTACTTATTTTTTCATGACACCACTTGATTTCAAATGACAAAATTGCTCATTTTGAAGGATCTGCACCAAAAATATCTGGTATTCATATTTGACAGAATCTTGCTACATATGCAAGTATTTTTGCGATATAGCTTCATCATGATTGCACTGCACACACCGCCTACACAAAGTGTGATACCAGTTGTGCGTTGAAGCAGTGCAGTGATTTACAAGTGACCTGCGCTGACACAGGGCTGGTGGCATCATCTTGTTGATGGCTAAACATTTAGCCCTGCAGCACCGTCTGTCGAACACACTGCACAGCACGGCTTGCTCCACTAGCTTGTATGAGCCAGTGTATATGAATAGCTCCTCCTTCCCCTGTGTAATGTGTTGCTCTAAGCAGTGCTGTCTCTTCAGTCAGCAAATACACATGCAGACACAGACACACAGAGCCTTGTCTTGCTTGAGCATTAGCAGAGCTACATAACCAGGGTAATTATGCTGAAATAATGTGCTACATGTCTAATGCTGGCAGTGTCCCCTGACTTGGCATGACACGGCCTGGCTTGATTTGGTCTGCTTGCGGCACGTCTGGCATAGTTCTGTCTTCACTGCCAGGCTTAGCTTGCTTTGGCACAGGTAAGGCAGGTTTAACCAGCTTGGTAGGTGGCAAACAGTGCTTAAAAGAAACACCACTGCACCCTATGTACGAGTAATTGTAAAATGTCATTTGAAGCATGACTGACCAATAATGATAAATTGATCAATAATGTATTAAAATGTTCTGAGTGACTGTTAGTTCAGGTAAACACACAACAGTTGAGAAAGCCGTTAAGATTCCTGTTGATGTTCCACAGTTGATGGTTTCAAGCTTGTGCAAACACATGTGGTTTCAGTCCCTTTTAATTGTTATTGTACATAACCATTTAACTGACTCAGGCCATATTTTCCTTAAAATGCTACCCCAGCCTATACTGTCATCTTTCAATCAATTGTAGGTGCTATAAGTATTTTTGTCTTTTTTTTGTCTTCTGTCTTGTTTGCCATTCCTTTCAAGGCAGCCAATGGTGTCATTTTCCGCTGCCTGGGATTTTAGTTTAGTGCATCATATGTGTGTGTTTTAAATTCTACCTTCAGTAAAGCTAAGAATGTACATTTGCAAACACCATAATTCATGTGTTAGATGTTCGTGTTTTGAGAAGGCTAATGGGAAACTAGTCCATCATACATTTCTGCTCTGATGTTATATTTGTTGAAAGCAAGAGCGAATGTGATTGAATTTTCGAGGCATTCTCTTATTGTGAATTATATCCCATATGGGAAAATGATGGCATCTTCAGGCCAGCTGGGGCGTGACTGCTGATTTCTATCCTGTGAAACAGCATGACCATGACAAAGCTTGTTACCAGAAACAAGTCTACAGATAAACCTTCCAAACATTAGTATTCTGCTTGTGCCATGTGGGTGTTTTGTGTTTTTCATTACATCAGGTCTATCCTCATCCTGAATCACTGCTCGTGGGCTGTAGAGACTAAGAGTGACGGCCGAGAGGGCGCAGAGCCATCCGGCAGCTCATTTCAACTCGTTTTGACAACCCAACCCATCATTTAGACATTTGTGATCCATTTGACAGCTAGCAACTGACTACAAAATAAACCCACACCCCTCTCCTCCTCCCCCTTCCTGCTCCACATGCAAGCTGTATACCCCAACACCAACGGGTTTTTGAGCAGTCACGTGACAGTGCAGAGATTTATGTCAATTGTTCCACTGCAGACACTCAACAGAGGCAGATTAATTATGTTCGTTTTTTTTCCTTTTTTTTTTTTTTTTGCATTGATGGTTGGAATTAGAGTTTAGCTCTGATAGCTGGGAAGGATGAAAGGATGGAGTACGAATTAGATGTAGAAGAGAGAAACTGGCATTTGAGGGGATTTATTTTCCTCTTTCAAGTTGGTGGATTCTGCACTGGGGTGGGGCTTTACAGTTGGTGCACTCTATGACATTGCTGTTCATCAAGGTTTTACATATTTAAGGGTGCCTATTTTTATATCTGTGCCTGTAGTTTATATTTTTAGCCACTCTTTACCTACTTGTATATACACCTCTGCAATGTACAGCTCAGATATAATAATTCCCGCCATCAGCTCCACTCATTAATGCAGCTTACTCATCCTGTGGCGCCGCATCACTCAGAGCCTTTTACTGATGCTGAGGCAGTTTCCATGGCAACCGCTAGCTACTGCATCTCTCCTACTGCATGGAGTCGGGGGCTGGGCTGCCGCCTCTCACAGAGCCCTGGGTGGCTGTCGTCATTCGGTTGCCACGGCAACCTGACACAACAGCAGCAGAAGCATCAGCAGTCATACTGTGTGTGTGTGTTGGCTAGACAGTGAAACTTGATACAGCCTCCCTCTGCTGTCCACCCTCAAAGTGATTCATGTAGATATCGACCATCACTTCCTGCTCCATTTATTACAACAGCTGAGATTAAATGTCCTGTTGCCCTCTCTCACCCCCTCTCTCCCTCTCTTTGTCATGGTATCAGTATGTTTTTGCTCCATACACACCATAGCCTTGCCAAACGCTGACCTTCATTCTACTTATTTATAGTGGACTCACGTAGGCTGAGGCTCCCTGTCTCCCTGATGCTCTCTTTCTCCATGATGCTGGAGGGAGGCTCTGCCCTTATTTACTATCCTCCTTTGATGCATAATTAATGAAGCAGCAAGGCAGGAGGTGACAACAGGCTAATGGAACAGGAAAAGCTGTGATACACATTAATTGTTGTGATAGTAGTTTGTCATTTGACACATGACTCAAAGCACACCTCATTCTGCATTCTGGGCGTCTGTCAGTCTCAGCCAGCTGTCAGGCTTCTGTGAAGTCATTATCAGTATATTTTCAGAACATTTTTGGTTTCACTTACTTGCAGTTTTACTCCTTTGAAATGAATACATCTGTCTTAATGGAATGTCTGCATCCACGTTACGCTTTACAGCTTTCTCCTGTGTTCTGATTCTCACAGAAAAAAAGATTTAGTCAAGGTTTGAATATGGCAGATATGGAAGGAATATTTGAATATTTATTATACATCAACAGCAGTTAAATATTCTGTATTTAAGATGTAGTTTAAAACAGAACATTGTAAAAAAAAAAAAAAAAGTAACAATAATTACAATCAGTAAAATGAGTTGTAATTTCAGCACAATTTTGAACAGTTCTGCATATTTTTTCACATTATTCATGCAAAGGTGAAAAAGCTATTGATCAACAAATTATCCATCAAATATATGCGACAGATTTTTAACAGACAAAGCGAACAGCTGCATCTATTCTAATAAGGTGTTAAAATGATACTCAGAATGCAAATAAAGTGTCACACAGCTCTAGAAACCTTTCTGAGACTGTTGTTTTTAATCTTGGTAGTAACTGAGTAAATTGAACATTTTTGTCAACTTGAATCATGCATGCAACCAAGAGATCCTAGTTGTAGTTAGTATTGCAGGCTTTTGAGAATCATCCTTTTCTTTTAGGACGTCAGCCCCTGCCGGCTTGCCAACATCACTGTCCCAGCGAGCGCGATATGCCACTTACTTCGACGTGGCCGTGCTGCGCTGCCTGTTGCAGCCTCACTGGACAGAAGAAGGAGTGCACTGGGCCTTGATGTACTACCTGCAGCGCCTGAGGCAGATCCTGGAGGAGAGGCCCGAACGTGCCCCAGAACCCTTGGTTGCACCTCTACCACGACCACGCAGCAGCTCCATGGTGGCCGCCACACCTTCACTAGTCAATACACACAAGACACAGGTAACAGGAAAGGGGGGATGATTGAGTCCAGTGTAAATGTAAAGTCTGTTTGTATTGTCATATCAAGTACTATGTGTATTGTGTCTTTGCAGGATATGAGTCTAAAATGCAATGAAGAAGGTAAATCTCTGAGCACCGAGACATTTGCAAAGGTGTCTCTGACCAACCTCCGTCGTCAGGCGGTTCCTGACCTCTCCTCTGACCTGGGCATGAACATCTTTAAGAAGGTGAGAAGCTTCGAGATGACATGCCCTTTTCTAATCTTGTAATTCATCTGTCACATTATAAAATATGGAGCATTTTTCTGGTGAACAATTGGAAAGCAGTTGTAAATTTTGTGTGCCTGATTGGCTTATGACATTGACAAAGAAATGGAGGTCATTCCATATAAACTGAACCAGGACCTCCCACTTCATGTGTTGGATTTTTTCAACTCAATACCAGTTACAGTTTACAATACCCACCAGTTCATTCTCATTGTAAACTGGACAAAAGAAAGACTGTCATTAAAGGCAAATTAGATTACTTCATGAAAGAAGGGACAACTCAGAACAATTTCTTGGTCATGTCATGGATTTTCTTGAAAAAGTGCACAAAAATCAGAGTTTGTGTAGTCTTAGCTCCACCAGCTGCTTATTTTTCATTGGCTTGTGCTGACCATCCAGTGAATCCTATGAATAAACCCATCCAGTGATCTTTAATTTTAAAAAAACACCTCCATTAGTTTTTACAATCTTGCAACCTATTGTTGATTCTGTGTCGTATTAGCATATTTCTGAATAAATATAGTAGAAATAACTATTTGATCCAATGCAAATGTAAATCAAAGCCTAAGTAGTTTATATTACTACTCAGCCATTTATTCAACATTTTCATAACATAACAAATTGTAATATATGTAATTAGTAATATGGATGTTCTGGACAAATTCCAACCCAATCAAGTTAAAACAATATTTAAAGAAGCCAGACTAGGAGGAGTGGAAGTCTGAGGGGAATGTGTCTTTTGTTTCAGTTTAAGAATCGGCGTGAGGACCGGGAGAGAAAAGGCTCCATCCCCTTCCATCACACGGGAAAGAAACGTCAGCGTCGAATGGGGGTCCCATTCCTTCTGCACGAGGACCACCTGGATGTCTCGCCCACCCGCAGCACATTTTCTTTCGGGAGCTTCTCTGGTTTGGGTGATGATCGGCGGACTCTGGACCGTGGGGGCTGGCAGGCTACTTTCATGGGTAAGTGTATTCATCATGTGAAACTGGATTACATGATGGTGCTTTCTTTTTCCTACACTCTAGTTTGGTGCATCGTAAGACTCTAAATCTAGCTGATGGCTAGTGAATTAGGTCACTTCATTAACATTGGTATTTTTTACTTGCTTCCACTAAGAGGTGTGATTAAATTGCACTGCAGGCAAAAAGGCATGATGTTGTCATCCAGAGTTAGCGACTCCGTAAAGAGCAAATGACTGTATCCACTTTGGTGGGATAATTTGCTGTACTTATGATAATGACACATTGAATGTCTCAACTTCATTTACTAACATTTGGAATCAGTGTTGCTCAGAGTTTTTGCATCTGCACTTTAATGTACCACTGACACACTTCCAGTCAGTGTACATTTTTGCTGAATCTGTACGTGTGTGTTTTCAGGTAAATTTACACGGCGAGGCAGCACAGATACAGCAGCGGATGCCGACAGCCTGAGCGCCAAACATTCCCACTCCCATCATTCTCTGCTCCGAGACATGCCTGATCACCCCAACAGCCACAGTGACAACACTGTCAAAGAGGGTAAGGAGAACACAGAGCTGTGGGTCAGAGCAGGATAGACTCCCATAGTCTAAACACATGCGCCTTCATATGTACAGACAGCTGTGTTTGCTTCTGGACGCTGGTGGTACTCCTTGTGGTTTAGGTTGCAGAATATATTACAGATTTTATATGTTTCCTCCAGAAAAACACTTTTCTCCTCATATGTGAAACTGGAAATGAGTCAAGTTAGTGGTTGCATTTGAATCTGGTTGTTTCGTTTTAAGTTGGGGTAATGATGATCACAAATATATCAAACTGTACCTAGGTAATTTAGTCATGTATCTGCAGTAATTAGAGTCATGAAATAAAATCCTGAACCGTCTTTGTGGGAAAGTAAAATGCAAAATGATAAATGAATAAATGAGTAAAATTATCAATTTTGAGACAAGACCAAGGCCTTCAAAAAATGGTCTGGAGACTTTTTCGAAGTGCTTCGATTTTCATGGATAATAATTTCTCTCAAATAAACCATCTTGGGGAAAATAGAATCAAAATGCGGCTTTTTCAGCTCTGAAGCAATTTTTAACAAGATCTGCAGCAGTTAAGTTTTTATCCAGGACCAAGCAACAGATAAATAACTTTCTTCACACTGCTCACAATCAACATTTGGTTGCAAGACAGTAAAAACTTGTGAAGCTATTAATTTTTTGCCCCCTCAGCCAATTGATATTATATTGTTTTGTTGTCTGTCTGTTTGTCCATTCAACAACATATGCGCATTATTTGAAGAATGCGTTGTCATATCTGCACCAAATTTATACATCTTGGCATGGAGCAGAAGCCTATTAAAAATAGGTCACCTTGACCTACTTTTTCAAATGGCCTTGTGCAATTATAATATCTGAGTACTTTCACATATGTATGTAATACGTTTTACACAAAACCAATGTAATCTAAATTATTGGGTAGTAACTTTCAACAGAATCTCACACTATATTTGGCTGAGGGGTATTAAAAGTGCAGAGCATGTTTTGTTTGGAATTGTAGTACTAATTCCATTACCGTATTACTGCAATTTACATGAATGTGTAATGCTGTAATTCTTAGGATATCTTGGATATTCAGTACAAATTCCAAGACAGTGCAGTGAAATTGGTGAGGTTTACAGTGCATTACACACAAACCAATGATTAAATTTATCCACATGGGCGAAATTTCAATCATGTAGACATAAAAAACATCTTGGACAGGAAAATTTTAGAAAAATGTTTGAAGGCATGAAAGAACCTGTAAATATGTGCTGTATATTGTATGTTTATGCAACCAAGTTTGCAAACCTGTACCTCTTGGTTGAGATTGATTTTACAATTGTCATCACTTTAATAGAATGAAAATGAACTCACAGTCCACAGTACGGTTGTTTACTCTTACCGCTAAGTGACATTAAATAATAATGAGTACAAAAATAGCCATTTTGTCCAGAAGTAACCAGACAAATGATAAAAGATGGCAGACTCAGACAAACATGGCAAGGAAGACAGTGTTTTAAAGAATGTATGTCATCATACATCAATCAATGATATTCTAAGCCATCAGCTGAAATAAATGGAGGACGCCAGCTGCTGGCTCTGCTGAGCAGAGAAGAAATAGGGCAGGGTTACGTAACGGTGATATTGTCATACCACTGCTAATTTACATACAAATAAACAGTGCACGGTGTAGACTGTGCTCCACACTCAATCATGTTCTTGCTGTTTGGTTTATGGTCGGCATGATGTAAAAATAGCAAGGGCTGACAGATAATGGTGTGGTAGAGAATAAATAGGGTAGAAGGAAAACAAGCAGGATGGACAGAAAAAGCATATTTTAAGCCCTTGAATATGATCAACTCCTGTCTTCTCATATTATGTGCAAACAAATATTAAAGTCATTGCCAAAAATCTTGAAACACCCTGACGAGCCACTAATTTATCGTACCGCAAAAATCCACCCTTAAAAGTCAATTTGAAATACATGTATATAAGTGACCGAGTATATGCTACAACTTATTTTTAGTAAATATTTGACCAAAAAAAAGTCAAGAATTAGACAATAGCACTTTAACTGATCAGCAGTTGGGTAGAGCATGTTTTTGTCCAAGTTAATTCCAACCTTGGTTAAGTATGTTGCCACCTTCCTAAAACCGTCATATACTCAATTTTTTTTGTGTTTCCTGAAAAATCTGAAGAAAAAAAAAGACCAAGGCAATGATTTTTGGATGAAGATAATATGCTTATGGTTTTGGTGTTACTGAACAGAATTCTGATAAATTGCTACTAAGTTGAAATGATTAACCCTTAAATGCATTTGACTAATACCAAGAGCAGGCAAATAAAAGAATGAATGAATGAAGTTTTGGTTTCATTGATCAATCATCATCATCACTTACAATAATTATAATAAACATAAAAACCAAAAAAAAAAAGGTTAGAAGCAAAAGTTATTTTTTTTGCCTATCCTTTTCACCTGATTCATTGCTTTTTGAAATAAAATGTGTATAGCATCAAGCATTCACACCATAAAACATATCTACCATCTCAATTCACTATTCGTAAGTAAATTGAAACTTAAGGCAATTCGTACAAAAAATGTAAACATGCTCAACCAAACATTTTGATTGTTGTTTAAAAATAATAGTAATAAAGCTAAGGTACCTAATGTAATTGAACATTTAGTTGTGGTTTCTTGTAATCATAACACTGGACAACATTTCTTAATCCACAGTTCGATCCCAGATCTCCACCATCACCATGGCAGCGTTCAACACAACAGTAGCATCCTTCAACGTGGGCTACGCTGACTTCTTCACTGAGCACATGAAGAAGCTGTGCAACCCTGTGACTGTACCTGAGATCCCAGTGGAGCCGCTGGCCTGCGCCAACCTGCCACGCAGCCTCACCGACTCCTGCATCAACTACTCATGTCTGGAGGAGGGCGAGAACATCGAGGGAACCAATAACTTTGTCCTGAAGAACGGCATGTTGGATCTCACTGTGAGAGTCCCTTGATGATATTAAAATGATCCAGTCTTTGTAGTTTTTAGCTCCGATAGGCCATGAGCGATTGGGAAGGTGCGGTGTCCATCTTTGTCCTTGTCGTCATCATCTTCGCAGTTTCTTCAAACATTTTCTCCAACAAAACTAGTGGTCAGATTCATTTAAAATTTTATTCCTAGCTTCCTTTGGACAATGTCTATAAAGGTTGTTCACAGTTTGGAGAAATTCTGATCTTCTGATTTTTGACGGATTTTTGAAATATAAAAAAAAATTGACTTATAATTGACCATATTTTCATGGCTTATAACATGGAAATGGTTTCAGATATCAATATAGTTATTATTGAGCACTGATAGCAAGTCATACATGGACTTTCATTCAGTTGATTGAGTTCTCCTCCAGTGAAAGTACCACCTACTCTAACATACTCATCACTCTAACATAGCAGCAGCACCTGACAACCTCACAAATTTAACTTATTATTGATTCTTGACAGAACATGCCAGTGAGATACAGGTCCATTGGTCCTATTTTTAATTTTCTTTTTCCTTCTCCTTTTTCACAAGGCTGTGTTGCGGGCACTCTATGCCGTCCTTAGCCATGACATCAGCTCCAGAATCTGTGATGTAGCCCTCAACATCATCGACTGCCTGCTGCAGCTGGGCATGGTGCCTGGCATGGGAAAGAGGTTGTCCAAGCCTGACAACAAAGAGAACCAAGAGGCACGAGCCAAAGACCCAGCGGGCCAGGGCCTCGGAGGCGCACAAGGAGGTGGAGCGGTCCCAGGAGGCGGAGGAGGAGGAAGTGGAGGTGGAGGAGATGGAGGCAGTGGTGGAGGAGGAGGAAGCGGTGGTGGAAGTGGACAAGGGAGCAAAGATGATGTGAAGAATAACAAAGAAAATGATAAAAAGGTTTGTTTGTACTGTAGCTTTGAGAGTCCAGTGGAATCAAATCTGCATTATTTTCTGTATTTGCAGTCGGGCTGAACATTAATTTTTGAATGATTGTAAGCGGTTTGTGTTTCTGTTTAACACCAACCATGAAATGTCATTGTCCACTTTTAAAACTGGGTCACACGAGATGGCTTTTGAGTTCTATAATGAATGTGTTTGTCCTTTCAGAGGCATAACATTCAGACTCTTCCATGGTGATCTGAAAATACTGCCTTGAAATATTTACAGAACTCCTCCACCGTCTGCGTTACCTCTCCAAAATTTTACAGATGAACACCATCCTCTCTTTGCTGTCACTGCTATTGCTTGGCTCCATTTTATGTGCTAAAAATAAGTGGTGTTATTGGTGAAAATGGCTCATGCCAGCATAGAAAATTTCAACTGGACCTACACAACTGTCATGTGACAAATAAGCATGCGTTTGCATTTTCCTGGATCACGTTTTCACACTGGATTGTTTTTCTGTGGTTTCAAATCTTGATTTATCTTTAAATTATGCTGCATCAAACTTTAAAACTATTTAACAATGAATACTAAATTAAAACTTTATTAAAACTTTGTGTAGTTTTTACTGTAAACCTACAGTGGATTTAATTTAGTATGTGATCCATACATTTTATTTTAACTTCCAGGTAGTTTGACTGCCTTTTTAAATGGATTCTCCATGAATTCAGTAAGGAAATTGGTCTTGAGCTCAACAGGAAAACTGAACATGGCGAAAACTGTCTACTGGTCCTTATACAACATTAAAGATTCACTTTCTCAGTTCATCACCATTATTCCAACAGCAGGGAATGAGGAGGGTATCTATAAACATAAAAATTGAAACTGGCCAGAAAAAAAAAACGTAAACCAATCTGAAATTAAATATATGATAAATCATTCACATGGAAATCTGTCATCATGTTTTTACTCTCCTTTTTGGTCATTACCTAGCAAAGAATGTAACATTTTGCTATCAAACCACCTCTTAATAATTAAAATACATCACATAAAGGTATTGGTTATGGTGATTGATTACATGTTTCATGATTTAATCTCTATTAATCAAAAATTGAATGTTAATACATTTGTGCTTAATTTAAACCCTGTATCTACTAACATTAAACCTGTTTTTGAAAGACTTTCATTAGACCTTTAGAACAAATGAAACCTCTTTGGTGCCGCTCAACCTTGATGTTTTGTCTTTGCCATTGAACAGGAAGAGGGGTCTGGCTTCAGCACACACCGTCTGGCTCTGACCATGCTCATAAAGATAGTCAAGTCCCTGGGGTGTGCCTATGGCTGTGGTGAGGGACACCGCGGACTGTCTGGGGATCGCCTCAGGATGCAGGTCAGCCTCTCCTCCACCTCAGCTGACCATCACTGGTGAATGTGTGCAGTTAACACAAATTAGCCCAGTTTGTAATGGCTGACATGTTTTCGTTTTCTATTCATTATTAATTGCGTCGGTCCTTTAGTGTATTAAATGTTTTATGAAAGTGAAATAAATCCTGCAAGTGCTCTAGTTTGTAACTTCAGTGATGTAGAGTAAAACCAGCATTGTGCAGATTTATTTTAATGCAGATCGATAGTTTTTATTATCAGATAAAGTAGCAGACGAGAAATAAAATGCTCACTCCACCACTGATATCTGTCCTGGGAATCACTGCAACTGATGAAAATAGCACGTCCTGCAAGCAAAGCCTCTTTATATCTCCCTTATTTAGGCTGGGTTCAGATGTGATGGTGGAAAGCAAAAAACAGAGCAGCTACAAAAGCAGTATTTCATTTTAATCTCTCATAAAACGCAGTTTTTTATGCTTCCACGAGCCATGGCCAGAGGTGTTATGTTTTAGTATGGTCAAGCCTATTCCCGTATACAAGTCAGGAACACTCAATAGGCATTTCCTCATATTTGGAACAAACTTGGATTCGCTCTTGTTTATAACTCCTGTTTTCATGAATTAAATCACCATTCATGATAAATTTCTCTTGAAATTTGCAATAAGAAAACATGAAAAAGTGATGTCCTCTCATTCAACACCATACTACTCATAAAACCTTTGTGAGGCAGAGGTGCTTCTGAATGAAATAACAAAATAAACTAAAATAAACTGCAGTACGGAGGATTATGTGTGACTCACATAACCCTCCGCTGGGAGGGTTTTGGGATTTTGTTGCGTCTTCAGTCAGGTTCTTTCTCGCTTTGAAACCTCAGCGGTTGACTGGGTTTAGTCATTTCCCGTATACTGGTAGAGCCATTAAAAATAGACAAGTGCTTCTCAAACTTTTTCTACTGTGTCGTGAATATTTCTCTCCAAGGACTACCATTATTACCAGTGCTAAAATACAGTCACATAGGCCTACTTTATTCAGTTACAGACAGTTCCTGCATGTGAATTTATTCCTAAATAGAATGTTTTTTTGTTGATCATAATCAGTTGGTACAAAGGGACATCACTAGGACAGGCACTGTGAGTTCATCACTAAAGTATTACTAACACCATAGCCTGACGTAGCACATCATAGTCATATTTCATTACTGGTGTGCAGCATTTTCTGTCTGAGTAGGTGCTGTGCAGACCTCCCTGGTGGTGATGAGACATCCTCTAGCACTTGGTTTAGTGTTGAAATATCTCGATAGACTTATGTAATAGACAAGATATTACAGCAAAATATATTTTAAATCCAATCTGCATGATCTAATTAAAGGTATTTTAATTTTGCTAGTATTTTATTTATTTTTTCATTTGTATATTTTTGAGATTTTAGAGAAAAGATGAGTATTACTAGTGGTATTCTGATTTTCACGTTTACAGAACACATCTTTGTCATCCATATGAACCATTTCATGTTGCTGTGACACATGTAGCCAGTTTTATTGATGATATTGGAAGTCTAATGTGAAGGCAGCAATTCTGTGTATGATCTGCACACGTTATACATTCAGTGTAGCCAAAAAAAACCACCATGCTCCACAATGATTCAGTGGTTTCATCTATTACAGCAAAGAATTCAAACATTTCCTTTTTCTAAGTCATCTTCTCTTGTTTTGTAAACTGAAACTTTGCTGGTAAAGTGAAACAAACATGAGGCAGAAATTCAAGTTGAACTCCGTTCTTACAGGCCCAGAACTGTCTGACCAGCCTCTATAAGCTGGACAAGCTGCAGTTTCGCCAAACAATGAGAGAGTACGTCAACAAAGACTCCCTTAACAACATAGTTGACTTCCTGCACGCTCTGCTGGGCTTCTGCATGGAGCCCATCACTGATAGTAAGTATGAAGAGTATGTGAGTGGACCTGGACGCACACAAAAAAAGAATCAGGTGCATTGGTATTCAACCGAAAATGAGGCACGAGGGCCACACTCAGGTCAAAAAGAATTTATTATTTCAAGAACAAAGTCATAATATCATGAGAGAACAATATGTATAGTTCAAAGGAAGATGCAGTAATAGAAAAGTAAAGCAGTGATTTTACCTGTATGAAAAGGCACGATTAAATGCTATGTATTCCTCAAATGCAAAGAGTAGCTACTGTGTTTGGTTCCACTGGAAATTTAGACAACAGAACTTGTGATATTTCCTTGTAATATTATGACTCTAGGGTCGTAATATTGCAGCCGTTTCTAATATTACAACCGTACTCTCACAATATTATGACTATTATATATGACTTGTCTGGGGTTTTTTGGGGCTTTTTTTTGTTTGCTTTTTAATCTTTCTTGTGGTCCTAGCACCAGATGGAAATACTCTACATAATCCAGAAATCTATAGGCTGCAAATAATACTCACTTTACAACTGATTGATTCTGTTATGAGTTATTTGATAAATGGATTAATCCTTTGGTCTTCGGAAGTCCAAAATGCAAATCTAATTTGCAAACACAAAGGACAAGGAACTGACTTTTTAGAAGCTGTCTAAAAAGTAGCCAAACGACTTACGTGATTAATCGATTATCAAATAACTATAGATTAAGGAGAGTTTGAGCAGTATCATTCAGATGTTTACACTCAAGCGTACTTTGTTTTTGTTTATTTGTATTATATCTGCATCACACTCCATGCTCTATCAGGAGTGCTACATTACAGGGTAGTATATCCAAA
The DNA here is from genome assembly GCA_030068375.1 of Ostorhinchus rueppellii. NCBI lineage: Eukaryota > Metazoa > Chordata > Actinopteri > Kurtiformes > Apogonidae > Ostorhinchus > Ostorhinchus rueppellii. The sequence goes on along the minus strand of JAQQZY010000013.1, from coordinate 17,020,919 downwards.
ATTTCTGCAATATCTGGCAGTAACTGAGTTCCTGTGTGGTTGACAAAGCTGAATTGCACTACGGCTGTCTCACCCCACACTTCAACTCTGCATTCCAGCGCTATCTCTGTTTATATCTGTGTTCTCCTCTCCACTTGTCTCTTGTCGTTTCGTGTCTGTTTTTGTTGTCTTCCTCTTCCTCCTCCTCCTCCTCCTCCTCCTGCTTCCATCCTCCCTCCTTTTCGTCATCCACCTCAACGAGCTGAATCCTGCCTTCCTTACTCACTCATCCATTCTGTACACTTGCCAATCCAAAGCTTTGCCCATTACATCTCTGCTCAATCAGCGGCCTTATCGCTGAGCATTGAGACACATTGTACATGCCAATTCAGTTTTGCCCTTAAACTCAAAAATCATACACTACAATCAGCTTAATGAATGACAGTGCAATTGGCAAGTTACTGAACTGATGAGTGTTTTAATTCTGAAAGTGCACAGGGCACCTTGTGTAGTTTGTTGGCGTGTGTGCTCTGTTTGTGTGTGGCTGTATGTGTGCATTTCGAGTTCACCTCCTCAGCGGAGGTGGGGTGCCGTGTCCTTTCTGACACCGCGTACATGTCTGTGCTGGCCTGATGTCAATCAACTTGTGCCCCGCCTCTTTTCTCTTGCAGAGTACGGCAGTGCAGGTGAGAGGTCCAGGAGGGCGAAAAAAAGAAACATCGGTAGATACACATAATCAATAATAATCAATAACAGTCAATACAATATCAGCAATAAAGTGAATACATTAACCCGATCAGACCCTTCCCTAGGCACCGCTTCCATTTCTGCACCCCTCACTCTGTCTGAAAGTGACAAAACTCGCCTGCAAACCTAAAATTTAGACTTTACGTGCTGAATCTGATCTATACAGAGCTTCTATATTGGTAATGACTGGACCAAGAGAATAGGCCCCAATGGTTTAAATAGCAGGCCTTAGTCACTTGCATGTATTCCTTATTCCCTTCCCAGAATCCTTTTCAGTTTGCTTCTCCCCCATATGCTTTATAAACCTTTTTCCTTTGCCCCCCCCCCCCCCCCCTTCTCTCCCTGTTGTACGGGCTAACTGTTTTATATTCAAGCTGGTCAGCTGTCAATAAACATGTTCTCCTCGATTCTGACTAAACCACCCCCTGTGTGATCCGTGGTCTCTCCCGCCTCCCTGTTGCTTCCAGACAAGGCGGGCTTTGGGAACAACTTCACCACAGGGGACAACAAATCGGTGGCCCAGAACATGGAGGCCGTGGTGGTGGGCTGCATGTTCAAGTCTCTCATCACCCGCTGCGCCTCAACCACTCACGAGCTGCACAGCCCTGAGAACCTGGTGAGTGCTGTGTGAAATCATCAGCTGAGGTTTTTGGCTCTCCTTCAGGATAATCCTTCAAATAGTCATATCTAAAAAAAAATTCTGCCATTCATAATGGATCTTGTTTTGCATTATTAATTTATAACTGATCCTAATGCAGATCTGTTTAATTATTTAAGTCTTAATTAATTCTTTGATCTGAATGTTCAATCTCTGTCTGTATCACATGAACCATCAGATTTCTAAATATTTCTTTTTCGGACAAAGGTTAAAAGTTCAGTATAAAATATTTCTCATGGTAGCTACTAAAAACCCAGAAGTACCTCCTTTCCAGTGTTCTCTCTTTCTTTCTAGTTAAGGGGGTGTGTATCCCATACTAAGACATAAACTATACGAACAAAATATTGGGAGACAACACACCTATAGCCAACAGGACTTCATATTCCCATTGATATTATCATGCTGAAAATGTTCAGTGTCACTTGTCAGTCATAATCACGATAGAGGTCATATTTCTTAAAGGCTGAATTTTCTTCCAAAGAATTGACAAAACTAGATGGTTTTGAATTTTTATTTATTGTCAGAATGTGACAAATATTCAAGATCACAAGTAGTACAATAAGTTAACACAGATCTCATTATGAAGAAAAGTTAAATGTTTGGTCAAATGAAGTAAAACCAGACTCTGAAATTATTTATAAGCATTTTAAATGACAAATCCAAACGCATTTTAAAAATGTTTTTCTTTACATGTTTATCACAATGTATAATATTATGATGAATTCAATGTGTCCCAGTACATTTGTCTGTATAGTGTTGCAGGTTACAGTAATACTGAATGCCACCCACAAAAAAAAAAAGAAAAGGGAGGAGAGGAGGTCTGTACCTACAGGACAAATATGCCAGACTCCATGAAAGGTGACCCCCTCCTCCTGTAGATACAGTATTAACAACTCAGTCAATGGAAACAAAAACATAATGATGATTGTCAGATATCATTTAAACTGTAATTAGGAACATTGTATTATGTTTCTACAATTACATGGGGCATGGGGAGTGTTTCATGACCACAAGTTAAATTAGGGCTTAGTATTGGAGCTGTATGAGAATATGTTCTTCTATAGATGTGGACTTTAATGAAAATATGTGAACTGACAGAGATAACATGGCTCTGGTTGCTACCCACTAAATAGCTTTTTTCTGAAGTCCAACCGAGGAATATCCCTCTTGTAATTTTCTAACTGCCATGATAACACAGCTCGCACTGAGTATCCTCAGGAGAAATTAATGCTCTCAGTTATTTATTGTAAGTTCCTCAGTGGGGAATACCAAGGAAGAGAGCATTCTTTTTCAGGGTTGACATGGTAAACATCATGCTGGTGAAATTTTAAAGGTGATATCTAATGAAGTTAGAATATCATCTACAATGTTTTTTAAAACCGTGAAATACAAGTCTAAGTAAATTTTAATCTCACTGCTTTTTCTTTTTAATTTGCATTTCCCATACTGTTCCAGCGAATTCCTAGACAAAGAATAATGAAAAATAGTTTGTGCATCATAGAGACTGTTAAATTCAATGTGAAAGAAAAAGGAGAAAGTGAATCAAAAATAACAACAGGTTCTTATGGATTGCATTATTTGTCAGATAGCTGGTTACTTTCTATTATGGAATATAATCTTACATTCTTATATCCTCCAGTGGCATTATTATGTCCTGCATTTTCTAATTCAAACCCATTTTAACATGAAAATAGATCTTTAGCAATAGGCTGTTTCATAAATAATTTAATCTCATTGGTCTGGCATAATACTTCAGAAATGTTCTCTACTTTATACATCGTCTGAGGTGATTTGAATCACACCTTTCATGACGAACACTGGCCACTCTGCATACGTTGGCGGCAGATGACACACTTTTCAAGACCGGCTTAAGCATGGCACAGAATCAGAGGCCACCCACTCACAAGCTGGAGCTTGTGGCTTAACAAACAAGCTCCAGTGCCACACTTTAGTCCACATGAGCATGTGCAAAATTATCCAATAGTCCAGTAATTTAAGGTCATTTGTTAATGTTTTCTGTTTGCTTCCTCTGACACACTGTCTTCACACATGCCTTGTTCTCACTTGATTGTCACCCTCCTCCCTGTCAGGGTCTGTACTGTGACATCCGCCAGCTGGTGCAGTTCATAAAAGAGGCCCATGGAAACGTGTTTCGCAGGGTTGCACTGAGCGCTCTCCTGGACAGTGCTGAAAAGGTCACAGCCACCAAGAAACCGGATGAAAAGGAGGAAACCAAACCAACTGGACCCAGGAGGTACTGGCCAATCACCGGCCAGAAATGGTCTGAATGGGTTCATGTTGTGTCCAGTTGTACCAATGTTGTATTTAAATCCACTGCAAATTTTTGTACCAGTTGTGTCCATTCCTGCTAAGTGTCATTAAGTAAGTGCTGATCTGAAATCCCTCTACCTAAAAATGACAAATGTTTCTTGTCCTGCTGTAGTGGTTGGTTACAATTTAGAACAACGCTTTCCATCACTGCTTAGCTTTGTTTTCCATTTATTTTTTCCTGTCCTGTCTGCATCTGTTGTTGTTTTTTTTGGGTTTTTTTTCTTGAGTGCCTGCGGTTATGTTTTTTGAAGGAGCTCATTGCTACCTACAGTTGAGGTCAGAAGTTAACATAGACCTTAGTTAAACCCATTGCGATCGAAGTACTTTTTTGGAGTTTTTATTCAGGATCATTATCCTTATGAAAGGCCCTGTTCAGACCTGGCATTTTTCATGGTCCAGTCACAAGTGAACAGCTTTCAGTGTGAACACACACAAGATGCAACAAGGATGCAAGGAGATCTAATCACTCAGATCAGATCATGTTGTGTCCTTGGCTACATATGGCCTCTTTTTTTTTTTTGGCAGTGGGAACAACTACCTACTCTGCAGACATCTTGGAATAATGAAGGGTCAGATCCACAAAGAATGAATTGTGCCTGCTAATTGCACAGGAAATTGCTGGAAAGTGTTTTATATCCACAATCTGCTCCTGCAATTCACTATTATTCACAAAGGCTTTGGTACCAATGATACGCTGGTGTAAACACATCCATAAAGTGTTGCACCAAAGCTCAGTTTCCGGTTGTTTTGTGTCAGTGTCCTTCAGGTTTTTCAGGTGGTTCAGTCACAGCTGGGTCCATAATGAAAACAACGGAAACCAGATTGTGTATATTTTGGTTTTTTTTGCCAGAGCTCATGCAGGTCTGAACCAGGTTTGATTCATGTGTAATACTATATATGGAATTTCACTGAAGCATTCGTACTGATGTTCTTTTTAGTACTCAAAACTAGATGTATGTCACATCTATGAACATCAATGGATGTTCCGCACATTCACACACAGCTGTAACTTAATTAAAAACAGATCAGCCGCGATATGACGATCATTAATGTTATGTGTTCTGCAATTCAAAGTGGAATAAAGATGTATGGGATAATGATGTATAAATTTGAGGATATATGGATATGTAATGAAGCATTCTCATCATTGGTTCTATTTCTATTTAAGTATGTAGAACCCTTGAGATGCACAATGACATGATCCATCCAGTCTCTGACTGAGGACTTCATCTTTATCATGGCTACTATCCTCTTGGCAGTGCAGTTTTCAGTGTATGCCACCCTTTGCTGATGCTTTGTGAATCCCCCGCAATCATTTTTGACTTGGTTACACCTATTTTGTGCCTGCAAAAGGTGTACAGTCCTTTTGTGGATCTGGCCCAGAGTGTTCCACCACTTTTTCCTGTTCATATAAGAAAATAAAACATTGACAGTTCCCACATTCCAAAAGAGAAAAGTCAGATTTGTCAGACTGATATTTAAATCTTATTATTTGATTCATCATGAGGGAATAACAGACAAGAAAAAATACTCTTCCTCTTAAGTTAACTGAGGGCATTTCATCAAAGTGTTGAAATGAGGCTGAGGTCTGTCGCCCCAGGGGAGTCCAGTCACTGTCTCAATCAGGTGGCCTGAGAGCTCTGTCTGTGTGTCGGGGTGTGTGTGTGCGCAGGTCAGAAGCGGGTGTGTCCGGGGAGAAGGGTCAGGTCTCCAGTGCTGCAGATGAGTGTCGCAGCTACATCTCTAGCAGACCCCCCCAGACCCCCGAACAGTGAGTGTCCACCTCATAGCACCTGCATATACTGTGGCACCATCCACTTCCAGCCCAGCTGCCATTTCTGTGCTTGAACCAGGATACCGTTTTAATTGTTACATGGTCAAACTCCTCTTGTTGCTTCCTCATCACCCTCAAAAGAGAACAGATCACAGATATCAACACTGAATCTGAGCACTGCAAAACGAACGCAGACAAACACGTTCAAATCCTCTCTACTTTTATTCTTCTGTACCTCCAGTGAAGAACAGATCCCTGGTGCTCTGCTGGGAAGGAAGGACTTTTGGAGGAAAATGTTCAAGTCCCAGAGCGCCGCCAGTGACACCAGCAGCCAATCAGAACAGGACACGTCAGAGTGCACCACGGCTCACTCTGGCACTACCACCGACCGGCGCTCTCGCTCCAGGTCCCGCCGCATTTCACTTCGCAAGAAACTTAAATTGCCAATTGGTAAGTGGTGGTAGCAACAGCTCACCTGAAAACAACTGCAGATACTGACCAAACATGAATGGGATGTACATCTTCAGAATTTTCATGGCCTCAGGTGTGCTTTTTAGGCCAGGGACTGAAAGTCCAATTAAATTTCACTGAAAATCCAGTAAAACAAAGATAATTAGTAAATCACCCCATTGAAAGTGATTAAAGGTGCCCTGCCACATGTATTTCGTTACTTTTGTAGTAATGTCCGAAGTTCTACCGTGGACAGGAAAAAATGCCTTGGTTATCAAGTTTCAAGCCATTCTGACGTGGTATAGAAAGTCTTCTGGAAGACTCAGCTTGATTTACACCAGTTCTCATGAATATTCAACATGCTGATAAGCTTGACTCTGATTGGTGAACAGCTAGCTCATGAGAACCTGGCTCTTCAGCATCCTTTACCCTGCACAACAAGTAGAGGAACTGGCATAAACCTTAACATGCTTTGAACGTCCGACTCCCTGCTTCTGTGCTTCTCTTACACGGCAGACCTTAAACAGAATTTTCACAACTTCCGACCTGTATCCACTGGGCCCCCTCCACTGCTCTATTGCCTCCCCAGGAATGCTGGGCTTAATGAATTTGTCATGTTTACCCCTCTCTTTACGGTGCCTCAGCTAGCTGTAACTAGACAAATTCTGTGGGTGTGGTCTTACCCAGGAGAGCTCATGAATAGTAATGAGCTCAGGAATTAACACGTCACACTGACCAGCTTTTCTAATTGACCTGGTTTCTCCACTTATTTCTTTTTAGTGGCAATAGCAGACAGAGGAGGTTGCGGTTCATTATCAAATTCACTACATAATAGAAACACCTACGGACCTGACATTTTTTTAAAAAATTCAAGTAAAATGGTATTGAGTGGCAGAGCACCTTTAATGTAATTGGCAGTTAAAGGATCCGTGTGTAAGGGCCACATCTATCCGAAAGTTGCTTGTAATTATGAAATAATGTATGTAGTTATGTGCAGTGTTGGGCAGGTTACTTTAAAAAAGTAATTAGTTATAATTACTCACTACTTCCTCCAAAAAGTAACTGAGTTAGTAACTGAATTACTCTATAGTAAAAGTAACTAGTTACCAGGGAAAGTAACTATTTCC
>JAQQZY010000013.1:16997626-17013753 GCA_030068375.1 Ostorhinchus rueppellii | reverse complement strand
ACGGCTGGTAGTTTCTTCAGTTTATTCAGAGTAAGTAACGCACCGCTTTTGACCGTCAGTAACGGTAACGGCGTTGTAACGGCGGAAAAAATAGTTAGTTAGATTAACCCGTTACTGAAAAAAATAACGCCGTTACGCAACGGCGTTATTTACAACGGCGTTATTCCCAACACTGGTTATGTGCTACTGTTTCTACAATAGCACAGAATAGACAAACAAAACACTGGCTCCAGAGAAGACATGTTTTGTTTTTACACTGAAACGATGACCACTGTAGGCTAAACTAAATGTGTTCTAGCAGATTTACATAAAATGTGACACGAGATGCCTTAAACCTCACATCAAATCAAACATGACATGGCTTCATCAAAAAGGCCTCATAGCCTAGTTTGATGCTCTCCAGGTCTCATATTTATTTCCGTTTATCAGATTTTTTTTAGTGTACTCGCTGTATTTCCATGACCATGCCTCATTACATTATGATGTCACTGTCATGTTGAAATTCACTGTTTTGTTCGTGCAGAACACTGTCTGCCTCAACGCAGTGTCACTTCATCTCTTTGGTCTGTTTTGTGTTCCTTCTTGTACTCCTTAGCGTGCCGTGGGACTGTACGCCTACCACTCACTCTCTCTGTCCTACGTATGTGGATGTGGAGCCATCTTCATAAATGTATCATATCTGTCTGTTCATGGTGTCATGTTCCAGACCTGGGTTAAACTGTGTTTGGCAAATTGTAAATAGATGGAGTGTTGAGATCGTTTAGTGACGTGTATTCACTCCATCCATTGCAGGTATTGTCAAATGCTGTTTGACCAGGGTGTTTTGTTTAAGTTGTCTTACAAAAAGCAACAGAATTATTTTTCTATCTCATTTCTTTTAAATGAACCTGTCTGTGAAAGTTTGTGAAATGAAATATCCTCATGCTGTGATATATACAAATAACTCTTCCTTTATTCAGCCCTTGTGTGTGCATGTGAATAGTAGTCCTTAAACCCAGTGTGTACTGTCCAATTGTCACTGTAATGTTATTGTAATGTTGTAGTTTCTTTTGTGTGTGTGTGCGTGTGTGTTTTCATGTGCAGTTTTCTAAACTCCTTTGTTTCCAGGTAACTGGCTGAAGCGCTCATCTCTGTCAGGACTGACTGATGGCGTCGAAGACCTGCTGGATATCAGCTCAGTGGATCGACTATCTTTCATACGTCAGAGTTCAAAGGTTAGGAATTTACACTTTACCTGTGCCACGTTATTGGATGTAGTATTTGCAACCAGCTGGCCAGACAAAAGCTCAAGAAACACTAATATTTGAAAGAAATTAGGTTATTACAAAAGCAGAAAAATTAGACAGATACACACAAATTATAAACATTCAGAGAGTGGGTGTAGAAAACCACAAAAACATTTACAGCAGTTCATTATTGCCTTGGCATGCAGGATTTTGGAGTAAAGAATCAATCAATAAATAAATAAAAACACAAAAACACATTTCCTTCTGTTAGAGGATTTTGAGACCATATTCATGCATGGAAAATATGTTGAAATTAAAATAAAAATCATGATACAGTAACTCACTTGTAGTTCACCTCTGGATCTGATCTTGGTCATTTGTTGTAAATAAACACTTCTCTCTTTATCCTTACCTCTTCTGTCTATCTTTATTATCACTATTCTGAAGTATATACTGTATAAACATACTTTAGAATCACTGTGTTAACAGCAACAAAATCAGTATGGCCCCATTTTGGAGACGCAAACAGGAGTACTCATGTACTGCTCTGGAGCAGTTGTATTTTCTAGTCTGTTTAGACAGCAATATCTTAATACGTCGTATTTAATATGGAGGTGACTTTTTATACTTTCATTGTGAAACTGGAACACATTATACAAAACCAAAGATAGAATATAAAACAAAGTGATCATCATTTTAAATGTTGAATTGTACCATAATGACATAGCAGCAGAAGACATTGCATTACCCTGATCAGACCACCTTGATCAAAGACATTTTATGTATTTTTAACAATTTAGTCAGACTAGATCTAGTCAATTTGGCTCCTACCTGTGATGTCATAAAAGCACAATAAAAGCATATAAAAGCACAATGTTGCTTTTTTGCATGTCTGAAAACCATGGATATGTATATGCTATAGTTCTCTGAACCAAGAATATGTTTCATATCAGAATTTACAAACTGGTGCATGTCAACTTCATAGTGTTGTCACCACTTAGTACACAAAGGTTATGATTAAACTAGGAAAGCATATGTGAAGTTAAGTGTATAAATTCAAAACCATGATCTTTTACTAACTTTAAGAAAAGACTAAACTTATGTGAGTCCCATTGGATGCTCCACTCTGGTAAAGCTGGAGATCGTGTGTATGGATCGTCAACTTCACTACCTCCTGCCTGTTGAGCAAAGATTTAAAAATTGCAGATCCTTAAGTGAACTTCAGCATTGTAGTACTTAATTAACTACTTTGAGATGTTCTATTTGTGATTTACAGTCAGCTGGTTCGATAGCTATATATGGCCTGTGCTTGTACAGTATTTTTCTGTTCGTGAACCCTGTAGGTGAAGTTCACCAGTGCCGTGAAGCTGTCAGAAGGGGGCGCTGCAGGGCCGGAGTATGGCAGGGACGAGGAGGAGAATTTCTTCAAGCGGCTCGGTAAATGGAGGTCTGGCAGGAGGAATCCATCCAAGCTTCACCACACAGAAGAGAAAGATGGTAGACCTCCCCCACCCCGGGGTGCCCCTCGCCCACCCATAACCCCATCGTCTTCTCTTTCTATCTCTCTGTCCCTGCCTCTTGTTTGTCCGTGTGCTGTCGTTTGTCTCACCTCGCAAGTCGTGGTCTGTTCTCTCCTGCCAGTTGTTCCGTCCACCATTGTCCATGTTAGCTCTGCAGGACAGCTGCCTGTGGGCGTCACTCTGTCAAGTGGATGTGTTATTTTCAACCCATCACTGTCTAGTTTTCTGAAAAATATACACATTTACAGTGTCGGGGAAGCTACTGTTGCAAACTACAGAATAACTCACCTTGAAAGACATTAAGAAGAAAGAGGAGTCTAGTTTTGTTACCTTGAACTATTAAGAAAAAGTAGACTACCTGACAGAACAATATAGGACAAAATACAACTTAGAAATGCCACATGCCAGCAAAAATACAGGTTAACTGTATATAACAAGAGCTTAAAGCAAGTAAAAGCATATTTACCTTTTTTATAGGTTTGTAACACCTGACTTGCATAATGTCAACATGTTACACTTAGTCCAAGAATGCATAAATGTTTTGAAACAAATCTGTGAACACAATTTTTGTTTTATAGCACAATATAAAATCACTATATGCATGAGAACGCTAAAATGACAAAAAAAAAAATTGTTTCTGGCAAACTATAAGCCACAGATGCTGTTGTTTAAATATTGATCACTACAAAAACCAAAGTTTTTGCCTTCAAGAAATTCCTGAGTTTAATGACCTAAAACATTGCATATGTGAACATCACAGGCTGAGGTTACTATTTTTCATCCAAAATTTCTCATTATACTTGTAATATCCATACTACAAATACCTGTAAGTAACCCGATGGAATCAAAAAATGTAGCAACTGCTTGCAAATTCCTAAAAAATGCAGTTAAATTGCCAGTTAAATTATGTGGAAGTCCCTTCTCCCCAACACTGCAAATGAGTCGAGTGTTTTAGCTTAGCAGTGTATAGTTTAGCTCAAATATGGTATTCACAATTGCCACATTATGGTGCTGTCTTTTTTTTAGCTTCAAGTGGCATTTCTAATGAATAATTTTAGATGTGCATCTAAGATGAAGTCTGAGGCCATATTAACTACATAGTTCCTAAATGTTTAAAAGTATAATGTAGTGTTATCTAAAAATAGAACTGAATTCTATATAACCACTGATACATTTATAGAGCTACATCAAATGTTTCTACAGAAAATGTGGAAGGATTTTCAGTATACATATGCAGTATGTATATATTAGATAAGGAGTTTGTGTCAGATGTAGAAGGATCATAGTTTGAGGTGTTCAGATGTGTTGAAAATCCCACTCCCAATTAGGAGTGGACTGATATGTGTTAGTTTTGTTCCGCAACAACTTTACATCCCCTTCTTTCCAATAATGCACGTCCTGGTCGCTCCAACTGTGAGCCCCCTCCTCTCTTCTCCCCTAGAAAGGAGGGAAGAGAGGAACAGAGGACACTGGAGTTTAGATATATCTCATATCTTTGAAACCATCTTTCTGCTGTGGAGCGTATCTTTGTGCTACGTCAAGCATGACTCTGTCAGTGCTCTCTTCGTCTCTTCTGTGGTGATGTCTGGTGGTAATTTCCAATGCCTGAGTTTCAGTCAAGTGATAAAACAGAACGGTCCGCATACAGCTTTCTTCTGTACGACTATGGTTACACTTGTCATTTCAATATAATTCACTGCATCTCATTGCAAGCAATACATTATGATAGAGGCCTCACATTAGCCTTGATCATTAAATCTACATTATTTTTCCACATGAGTACATAAAATTCTAATTGAAAATACGAGTGTAACATCTGCCAGTGGCTGTGTGTTCATGTGTCACTCAGCTTCATTTGTCAGTGGCTCCTCACTGCTTTATGTTAAATGTCCTGGATAGTGATGCACTGTCTTCATGTATGTTGCAGTGCTGTTGACAGTGAAATACGTGCTTGACTTTGAACCCAAATATCGTGTATATTTTTCAAAAAATGTCCCTTCTTTTGCTATTACTCTCTCTCCTGTCCTCTACTCTGCTTTCTCTCTCTCTTCTTTTTTTTTTCCCCAGGCCCTCATGGTTTCCAGGAGCGACTAGCAGCCAGTCAGGAGGCAATGAAGAACAAAAATGTGGTGAATTTGGGGGCCATCCGACAGGGCATGAAACGCTTCCAGTTCCTCTTGAACTGTTGCGAGCCAGGAACCATACCTGATGCATCTATCCTTGCTGCTGCTCTTGACCTGGTGCGCTTTCGGACACATTTTAGGGTCACATATATGACATATACTGTATGAGTGTAGATAGGCATGGATTTCATCAAAAGTTGGGCAATATTAAAATAAAAACTCATAATATTTTTTTCCATACTGATTAGTTGAACATTTTTCACAGTACATAATTTGATAATGCTGCCAGATTTATGCCAGTTTTTAAATGACAATGCAAAAAGAGATAATGGAAATAAACTTTCCTGTTTTAAATATGTGGCCATTTGAGAATATACAGTGCTGTGCAAATACAGGAGGTATATGCACGGCCTTAAAAGACAAACAAAAACTGAACTAAATGGGTTCAAACAGTTAAAGTCAATATTTAGGGTAACCCCTGACACCATGACAAGAAACAGCACAAACAATCAGAGGCATACTGCTGTACTTCCTTCTCATACATCCAGATTGTATCTTAAAATAGAAATGGAGAAATACATGTGTGGTCATCATAGCAATACTAAACCAACAAACCTAATGTTGGCCTAGGACTTTTGTACAGTAAAGTGTATCTGAGTGTACAAGGTGGATCTGAATGCACAATGAAGTCCTTTTTCCTAACTGTGACGGAGATCAGTGGACAGTGCAAGGCTTTCAGGACAATTTTGGTGTAAACATGTACTTTTCAAGACTCACCTGACAAAGAGAAAATCTACCAGCATTTGGAACTTGGTGGATATCACATTTATTCAAAGTAATAACCTCCTAGATCTGTGCACCAATTGAAAATATCTAAATATTGTTGATGTCATCAGCAGAAATTGTATCACGATTCTGCTTTGAGATTATTTTATCAGCCGACACTAATGTAAACCACATCTTAATTGGTTGTTGGAAGTGTACAATGGCATTTAATATTTCAATCACTGGACTCATTCAGGAAGCTCCAGTTGTGGCACGTGCGTCACTGTTCCTTGAATGTGCTCGATTCGTTCACCGCTGTAACCGTGGCAACTGGCCAGAGTGGATGAAAGGCCATCACGTAAACATCACCAAAAGAGGCCTGTCCAGGGGCCGCTCCCCGATCGTTGGCAACAAGAGAAACCAGAAACTCCAGTGGAACGCTGCCAAGCATTTCTGTCAGTGGGGAGATGTAAGTTTGTCAAAGGCATCTGATGGGATGTTGATTAACAAAGGACACAGTTTACGATGTATCTGTTTGTTCCATCCAATCAGGCGATCGGCACAAGGCTCAGCGAACTGTGTCATTCAGACAGCGAGAGCCCTGCCAACATCCTGGGTTATATCTACGATGAAGAGACCAAACGGAGAATGAGAAAAGAAGATGAGGAAGAGGACTATTTAGATGATAGTAAGTCACAGCCAGTTATTTTCAAGTTTGCTCATGATTTCATCCAATACTGTGTGTTCAAAATTACTTACCCTGTCTTATTATGACAAATTTTGATCCAGACACAGTGAATCCGACAAAATGTGGCTGTCCCTTTGCTCTGAAGATGGCTGCCTGCCAGCTGCTGTTGGAAATTACCACTTTCCTGAGAGAAACTTTTCCCTGTTTACCACGGCCTCGCACTGAACCACTCGTGGTCAGTAGAAAACTATTAGAAAATATTAAATCAAAATACTTTGAAAACACAGATAAAACTGACTGTGACAGTACTAAATGTGAAAACAAATAATTGATGTCTTGTAATTACAAGAAGTTGATCTATTCATGTTATATGTAAAATATGAGAAAATGTGTTGTTGATAAAAACTAGAAAAAGCATTAAAAAAAATTGTATTGTAATTTAGTTTGACTCAGTGGGTCACATGAAAAATGAATCGAATAAAAAGCCACTAGCTTGAAAAAAAAATCAATATTAAATGGAAGAGGCTCTAAAATGCCAAAAAATTAGATTCAATTATTTTGTTTATCCATTGCTGTTCATTATAGTATAATGCCTAGTGCATTAATTACACTTCAGCAAATTGATTTATTATGACTTAAATGGTTCATGACTCAGTGACTCCAATTCTATGTCAAATAGTGTCACTAACTTGTACTGATGGGACAACTCAGTTTTTTATTTCACTGCTTCATCTGTTTGATAATTGTTTAACAAAATGTGTTCAAATCAGTTTTTTTTTTTTTTCAATGACTCCCATTTGTGACAATGAAAAAGACTGTCTCAACCCTGAGACCCAGTTGTCATTATAATTATTTTCTGCAGTGTGTATAACATTTTCCTGTGCCTTTGCTTTGCTGGCTGTAGGATCTGGACAGCTGTCGTCTGCGTCTAGACCCAGAGCTCGGCCGCCATCGCTATGAGAGAAAGATCAGCTTTGCAGGCATCCTCGATGATGAGGATGGGCATGATTCTCTGAACAGCAGCAGCCATACGCTGAAGTCAGACACCACATGTGATGAGAAAAAGCCTCAGGAAGTCCAAGGTGAGACCTGCTGTTAGAGGTTGCTTGTTTTTACTAATAGGTCTGGGTCACAGTCTCTCTTGGGCAGAAATATTCCTCAGCAGAAAACATAATGCCAGATGTTTTCCTCTCTCTTTCCCAGCACCTATCCGGAAAATTCGCATCGGAGGCTCCCGGCTGCTTCAGATCAAAGGGGCCCGCAGTTTCCGTGTGAAGAAAGGTGGCTCCCTGTCATCCATACGACGTGCTGGGAGCCTGAAGAGCACCAAGCTGTCACGGCAGGATTCAGAGTCAGAGAACGAAGAAGGGCTGTTGTCACAAACACACAGCAGGGACACCGTCACAGACATAGGTAAGCATAGATGGAAACATACCAACAACATGCTGAGATAACTACACAAAACTTGTGGAGTATCATTTTTACCAGCATATCTTTGATAACAGCATGTGAACAACACAAAAATAAATACCTGACTTGAACATAGAGGTACATTAACTCATATTATTGAGAATCAGAGAAGAGAAAAACAAACATATTACGACTGTTGTCAAATTGATGTACTGCAATAAACAATTGCACATTTCTACCTTTTTTATGGTGTTTGACTACAGATGCTAACACAACTGCAGTTTATTTAACGAAGATCTATAGTTAGCCAAGCATGATGCATACCTCTGCCAAGGAACCACAAGACTGGAATTCAGTCAAATATTCTGTCATATGTTAGAAAACATGAATAAAATCTGGAATAAAATCCATGGAGTCCCGAAAAGGCATGGACTAAGGGCAAAGCATTAGAAGTCCCTTTTAATGGATCCTATTCCAGATTCATTAAAAGGGACTTTTAATGGATCCTTTTAAAAATGTAGTGGTTTTGCCCTGAGTCCATTCCTTTCTCATCCATCAAGTTTTATGAAATTCGATGTAGCAGTGTTTACATAATTCTATTGACACACAAACACAAACAATTGAGTATAAAGATTATGGCACAAAACATGCCATTTTAAAATCCCCTGTACACTGTTGTGGAGAATATTCTGCCATACAAAACATACTGTTACAGCACAGAACAGCATTCAGTTTCAAGCAATTTCCACACAATTTAAAGATAAATAGCTGAATATTAAATCATTTTTTAGTTGAAATGTGTACTCACTCTCATTTCTATGGTTATTTAATCTCATGGTATCATGGTACATTCTGTGTTTTTTACATGTTGGAACTTTGACACATTGTACAGATGTATGTGTGGTTGTGTCCTGGTTGCAGGTAGTCCCTTCAGTACCAGTGAACCCAGTATAGAGCCAGAGGGTCAGGGTTCAGGTGGAGCAGAGGACAACTACCACCGGAACATGTCCTGGCTTCATGTACGTCTACATACAGTGTATATACTGTTTTCATGGTGGCACCTTGGCTAGTTGAGTGTTTCCACATTAATGTTCGCTCCATTGTTCTCTCTGCACAGATTATGATCCTGCTGTGCAACCAGCAGAGTTTCATCTGTACCCATATAGATTTCTGCCACCCACGCTGCTACCAGCACCACAGCCGCTCTTGTGCCCGTCTGGTCCGAGCCATCAAACTTGTGTACGGGGAGACGGTAGACAGCCTGAGAGAGGACAGCGCCTCCTCTGGTAACATCGGTGGACGCGCAAAGAAGAACAAAGAGGTTTTTGTCATTTTACAAAACACAAAAACAACATAGACAGGAGAGTTGAAACATGTAGAGGCACTGAGATTAATCTCTGGTATTAGAGAATTTATGGGGAAGAATGGTAAATTTACTATTTTAGAATCACAGAATAGTTTTCAAGTTATTGTCTTCAAAATATATGATTTTTAATCTGAGAATTCACATTTTTCTCATAAGTTTGCTCATACATTTCATACATTTTCTATTTTTAGCTCACAGGTGTTACTTTAATCTCACAGAATATTCTATCTTTTGTTTCTTAAATGTGAGGGTTTTTTTCAAGTAAATAAAACCAGATTAATATCTGTTAATATCCAACTTAACTTGCATATTTAGCACTTAAATCTGAGAGAACATTCTACTTCTTATTCAAATAAAAGCATAAGTCCTGCGATAAATTCTTATGTCTTACAATCATCTCTGTATTTTCAGTGTTCAGATAAATCTTGTCTCAGGACACCCTCCATGAAAAGAAGACCAACTGACTGCAACACAGAGGGAAAGAAGGACACCGGTATGCTCAAGTATATTCGCAACCAGGTGATGAGTCTATCCCCGGCCCCTCTTTCCCTGCTCATCAAAGCAGCTCCAATCTTGACTGAGGACATGTACGGAGACATCCAGCCTGCAGCCTGGGAGCTTCTCCTGAGTGTGGACGAACACATGGCAGCTGCTGCCGGTGAGTGGGTCATGAGGTTGTGCATCTGTGGGTCCAGTCTGTAGGTCAGCATGCCCCTTAGAGACTCTGTTTACCTTAAAACATTACTAGGTTATTTTCATGTCCAAGAACTAATGAAACAACCAAAACTTGTTGTTGAAATACATAACCAAGCAGTGACTTCTAGAGCCGAAAGATGAAGCCAATCCAGAAGTGCCAAAAAACTACATGTCTACTCAGAAAGTCTCCTCAGACCTTGATGTTAAAATGTCAGCAGTGATAACCATGTTTAAAGCTTGATATAAACAAATCATACCGTCTTCATCCGCTTGTCTGGATCCGGGTCACGGCCTCAGCAAAGAAGCCCAGAGAGCCCTCTGCCCAGCCAGTTCCACCAGCTCTTCTGGGGGAGTCCTGAGGCGTTCCCAGGCCAGCCAAGAGATATAATCCCTCCAGTGTGTCCAGGTCTGGGAGGCCGACCCAGGACACGCCGGAGGGAGAGATACAAACAAATTTTCTATCCATGACAATTGTCTGGTGTATGGAGTTTTATATAAATTACTTGCTATTTTTAAGCACCAATGTTTCATAACTTTTTTGTGTCACTGAACAAAAATTCCATTATTACCTTGAAGCATATTATAATTCAAGTTGTCTGAGAAAACACATTGGTTTTTGGGAAAATCTACTCTGACTAATCATGTGTTTCCAGACAGGTATGAGGTTAAATATGTGATTAACAGCTGTGATGATTAATCAAAGCTCAGATTCAGATGTAACATGCAGTTTGGGTTCTCCATGAAAGCTGCCACTTTTCCATGTTGTGTCAGGTTGTGTAGCTTTATGTTGAGTTTTTAATTTGGTCTGAGAGGAGCAAGTGATTTCAGCACCTGTGGCTTAAATACTTGAAGTTACTGAGGTTATGACCGCTGCGATTGATAGGTGAGTGATGTAAGTCTTTGTCTGGCCTGTGGACTTTGACTTAGCGGCCAAGCTAGCTGTCAATCACACATTCAGAGCCTGCTTATTGAATGAAACAAAATTAGACTGTACTTGCTGTAATAGCTAGATTAATTTGCACTGGATTACCCATTCTGTTGGCTAACCTTCAATTAGTGCAGCTGGCGAACTCCCTGCCTCTTGCTCCATCTCTTCCCGTTCACATGTTTCTCTCCGTCTGTTTTATGCTCCCTTCCAGCTGCTATGTTCCTCCTGTGTGCCGTAAAGGTCCCAGATGCAGTGACCGAAATGATGATGGCCGAGTTCCAGCATCAGGAGGCCTGCCAACGCATCAACTCCATCCTGAAGTTTTACACCCTGTGGCGTTTCCGATACCAGGTGTGGCCTCGCATGGAAGAAGGAGCCCAGCAGATCTTTAAGGTGACAGAATATCACCTCATTGCTCAGACATGTGGCCAGATTACGATTTAGTTTGTCACCAACCAGGCTTGTCTTTTATCTGTCTTTTGTTTCAGATCCCTCCACCAAGCATCAACTTCACGCTGCCATCTCCTATTCTGGGCATGCCCTGCGTTCCCATATTTGACCCTCCTTGGGTGCCTCAAAACACTGGTAGTGTCCAGGACCCAATCAATGAAGACCAGTCTGTAAGTCTGTTCACTGTTACTTGTAGTAATTGACTGTGCATATGGTTCTGTTTTCATTTGTGTCCAGTACAGTGATTACTTATTGGGACTTTAAATTGTAGCAACATTAAGCAAATCATACAAATTTTACATGCATTTGTGTGGGACATCACAGACCTACCTGGACGATAAAGTCTTGGCATTTGTAATTTCTATGTGCTGGCCAAAAGTATGCAGACACCCTTGTCTACAATGCAAGTTTATCGTTTGAGCTTTGCCATTTAGTTCTGGGGTTATTATTGAATATTATAGTATAGTATAAAACTGGCTCGACTCAATGTTTAAAAAGTCTGTTTCATTCTAGTGGCAAACAACAGAGAAGATGGCATGGAGGCCGTTGTAAGGAAGAGTAGAATACCCCGTGCCCACTCCCAGCTGTATATAGCAAAAAAATGAGGCTGAATATATTTACAAACTAATATATACTGCAGCCACAAACATTTCATCATGTGTGGTGTAACTCCAGGTAGCTGTTTTTAATCATCTTGTCATAATTTAATTATTTAACAAAGTAACCATAGATCAAAGTGGACCATAAAGATCTAAAAGTAAATGACCAACTCATGATATCAGCCAGTTACGACGCACCACTTCTCAAACTACGCCAGCTGTATTGAGTTGTACCTGCTCCTGGTGGAAAACAGGAGTAAGGTCCGCAGGTTGGGTCCTGATTAAATTGCACTTGTGTTTTAAAGCAACTTGCAGTTTATTGAAATAAGGTAAAACAAGTGAAGAGCTGGTGCTGGAACTGCTTATGTGGGTAAAATATAAACCCACAAAACAGAAGAGGGAAATGAAAATAGAAAGGTAAACAACATTTTATTCAACTGAACTAAAGCGGCCTGGTTATAAACAGAAAAAAGAAGACAAAAAGAAAATATATTATTAAACTAACAATTCACAGTAAAAAATAAAGTGAAGAGTGAACTGGGACTACTTTAGAAAAGGCAGACTGAGGAGTATCCAGAGGCGCTACTGAATACTCACCTTTGCTAATTACCCAAAATGTTGCAAAGCACCCAGCTGACTTGTTAAGAAGCATATCCCAGTTGATATACCATGAGACTATGATAAATTAAATTAAATAAACCAACTTTGGGGTATGTTGAACAGAACTAAAAAGAGGGCACTAGAGCTGAACGATCTATCGTTTTGGACCGAAAATCGCGATTTCAGACAACATGATTGTCGGATCTTCAAAGCCGCTGTTTTTCTCGGTTTTTCTTTCTTACAATTAAGAATTCTTATGTACCTTCTTTTGCAAAAGTGCAATTATTTTGGGGCTGCTGAGCCATTGATCAACACTTTTAATGCCTGATATTTTGTAGATGGGGAAACGTAAAATAAGCAGTTTACTTTAGAAAGAGGCTCTCTTTTTATTTTTACGTTTTTTAGTTATTATGACTGTTGTTCCTCAGGCACCAAATGCTAAAGGCACTAAAGGCAAATACCAAAAAACTCGAAACCATATGAATCATTAACCACATTTATGATCATTAAAGTGAAACTAAAGCAAAACATGTAAATGAAGCAACGCAAACAGGCAAAACAAAAGGAATTTTACTAACAAATAACAGGATACACACTAGGTTTGTGAGGGGACTATGACAACAAAGCAGACACAGGGTTTTCAATTGTATCCACTTTATCAAGGTTGTTCTCACTAAGCAGTTGTGTACAGAGACAGTGCTTACCTGAGTTAACACAATCAAGTCAAAAAACAAAAAGGGGATGAGCAAAGCCTGGCAGATGTGTTATATCAGTCCCGGTGTTTCCTACCACACACTCATAAAGCTGAACTCAAATTGCAGACCAGGTGTCTGAATGCTTTTTGCTGTGTTGTGTATTTACACACACAATTCCAAAAAGTGTATGATGGAATATGCACAGAAAGAAATCTGCAATATCAAATCTTTCAAGGTTCAAATGGTCATTAAAACTGTGCTAAGGATTTATTGGTGTTTTGTTTTGATTTCCTGTCACCTTCTGTTAAAAAGCATGATTATCAAAATATGTTTTATAGACTGAAGACTTTCAAGCACATGTTCTATAATTTATCTATCGACTGTCTTTGTTTTTAGTACCCCACATTAATTCAGTCAGTCCATACCATAGTAAGTTGGTATTTCTGTCCGAATGTTTGTGCTGATGCATCTTGTTACGTCAGATCATTAAAGACAGAAGAGAGGGATGTTGTTTTTCCTCCATTGGGAGCTGTAGGTTTTTCATCATGGAACAGAAACTCAGGGGAGTCTCATGGGTCATTTTGGATAGTTTGCATCTTGATTGAGTCTCAAAAAAGTGTTTTAGCTTTTAGTCTGACTGTTAGAAAATAACAGCATGCATCGGACATTCAGACATTTTGTGTGTTGTGCTGTTGCTGCATGGTCATTGGATGAGAATGACTTTGCTGTGTATCTTTTCACACCATCTGTTCAACGTATATGGAAATGTATGTGTATGAGCACTCGTGCAAATGCTGTGAGGCATTTACTGTACACAAGATACAGCAAATTCTCCAGATACCAGTCTGAAATTATTTCATTTGCTATGCTTAAAATGTTGAATTCTTTATGGTTGGGACTGCATTAGAGCATGGGATCAGTGAGCTGGCGGAGAGTTACTGTATCAATGTGTTGTCCAGTCATTTTACATTACAAAATGCTCCTCAGGCTAGAGCAGATGTGCACACACGCAAATGTAAACTGTCAAAGTAGTTGATTTCTCTCTGCATTCTCTCATTCTGGGTTTTCTGTATGTCTGTACTTGCTGGTCTGCCTCTGTGCTGTTTGATCCTCCGTGCCACCCCCTCCAGAAATCCTTCTCAGCACGGGCAGTGTCACGCTCACATCAGCGGGCCGAGCACATCCTGAAGAACCTTCAGCAAGAGGAGGAGAAGCGACGTCTGGGCCGTGAAGCCAGCATCATCACAGCTATCCCAGTGTCTCAGGAGGCCTGCTACGAACCCACATGCAGCCCACCACCCGAGCAGGAGGAAGAAGGTGGGACGATCATGCTCACATGCACATGTTGTCTTATGAGGTCAAGTCCAGACGCACCAGACGACTACTGAAAGTGACTCCCATCTGGTCATAAACTAGACAGTGTTTGTTGTGTGTGTTTGTTGTAGATTTTCACAGACTGGAGTTACCATTTCAATATTATCTTAAATTATAGTCTTAAATTTACCTTGTAGAAACCGGTAGGCACCCTGTACAACAGCCCAGGTTGCCTAAATGCCATCAGACTGTGATGAATCAGCAGAAATATCTAATTTCATGTATAAGAAATTCATGTTTTCCTCTGTTGTGAACTTAAGTGTGACTCACTCTTCATTTCGTGGTAAAATTTACTCTTACCTTTTCTGTGAGAAAATAAGAAAACTGAACCCCAGGTAGTGCCATACTGACAAAGATCAAAGAATGAATCATTGATACAAATATAAGCAGACTTTTGTTCCTGCATGAGGCAGATGTTTGGAGGGGCTTTGTGCTGCTGCTCTGTTCTCTGATGGTACGCTGTTCCTTTGCATGTCTCCTGGTTCTGGCTGACATTGATCCCGCCAGCAGAAGAAGTGGTGAACCTGGCATCACGCCGTCTGTCTGTCAGCCCATCCTGCGCCTCCAGTAACTCCCACAGGAACTACTCTTTCCGACGGGGCTCCGTGTGGTCCGTCCGCTCTCTGGCAAGTGCTGAAGGTAAGACACTACCACATTTATCACTTTGATATTATATTATAATGAAATGTGACAGATGTTGATTTGTGTGTATTTTTTCCAGATGAAGAAAACACAACAGAACATACCCCAACTCACCACATGCTACAGCCACCCCAGGCTGTCTTCCCAGCTTGCATTTGTGCCGCTGTGCTTCCCATAGTGCACCTGATGGAGGATGGGGAGGTCCGAGAAGATGGGGTAGCTGGTAAGAGTTGCTGTAATACCAGCTGGTCGTCTAATGAAACCAATATTTACACAGTATCTGAAGCTGCACCAAAATGACACCAGTTCATTGATATTTTGTGATATTATTCTTTTAGTGAGCGCTGTCGCACAGCAAATCCTCTGGAACTGTCTGATTGAAGATCCAGCCCTTGTTCTGCGCCATTTCCTTGAAAAACTAACAGTGAGCAACAGACAGGTACAATTCTGTCTTTGGATTTAGGAGATAAGCATCCAAAAAATGTTCTGTACTTTGTGCACTCCTTTATTACCATGAGGTTAATGAGGTGACTTGTTGTCCTTGTGCTTAGGATGAGCTGATGTACATGTTGAGGAAACTCCTGCTCAACATCGGGGATCTCCCTGCACAGACGTCTCATATCCTCTTCAATTACCTTGTGAGTTGATAGTTTTCTCTTTGTAAGTCCTATTTGTCCTCTTTCACCCTAAACTTTACATTTCTTGTTTCGTGTATTTCCCTTACAGGTGGGGCTGATCATGTATTTTGTGCGGACCCCCTGTGAGTGGGGAATGGACGCCATCTCAGCCACACTGACATTCCTGTGGGAGGTGGTCGGTTACGTGGAGGGACTCTTCTTCAAGGACTTAAAACAGACCATGAAGAAAGAGCAATGTGAAGTCAAGCTGCTGGTCACTGCGTCCATGCCAGGTCAGTTTACCATTATTCTAACGATTGGGCCAAGAATGTCATACTCATAATAATAATGATCTATATTATAAAAGCCAAATGGCCTCTGTGTGTGTGTGTGTGTGTGTGTGTGTGTGTGTGTGTGTGTGTGTGTGT
>JAQQZY010000013.1:16984070-16995422 GCA_030068375.1 Ostorhinchus rueppellii | reverse complement strand
TGTAACCAATACCCTGTAATAACTGTAAGTCGCTTTGGATAAAAAAGCGTCTGCCAAATGCATAAATGTAAATGTAATTAATTTTAAATGAATGAAAAAATTATGGTGCATCTGATGAAACTTTTGGTTTTTGTTTCCAGGTGTTTTCCCGCAAATTAGAGGAAGTTGGGAGGGTCCTCTTCCTCATCTCCCTCACCCAACACATGCCAGCTGTGCACAAACAATCCCACGTCTCCCTGCTCCAGGAGGACCTCCTCCGCCTGCCTTCCTTTCCAAGAACAGCCATCGATGCAGAGTTCTCACTTTTTAATGAGCCACAGGGTAAGCTTCAAAATGAATGAGACCTCCCAGTAAAAACAGATGAAGCTCTTTCTCACTTCATCTCCTCCTCCCTCAGGTAAAGAGCTGTTCGGTCTGGACACCCTCCATAAGGTGTTGTGGATCAAGCTGCTGGAGGAGATGTTTCTGGGCATGCCCAGTGAGTACCCATGGGGTGACGAGATGATGCTGTTCCTCAATGTTTTCAACGGGGCTCTGCTCCTGCACCCAGAGGACAGCTCCCTCCTCAGACAGTACACGGCCACTGCGATCAACACAGCTGTGCATTTTAACCATCTGTTTTCCCTGAGTGGCTACCAGTGGATCCTGCCAACCATGCTGCAGGTACACAAATCCACACTGCTGGGTCTCTATAAACCCACCTAGACCACCTTTTTCCAAATACTTTGTTTCCCGGAGCTTAATTTTTAATCATTTTGATGTGTGTTTGATTGGGTTGAATATTTTATCGACTACCCAAAAAAACGCTGAGGATTGCTTTTGGCAATATCTGTTCATGTAAATAATTTGGGTAAAAATCTTAATACTTAGGTACGTGATTTGAAAATGAACGATTATATAGTTTATATCAACTAGTTTTACTTTGAAGTAAACTAATGTTGATTCTGTGTAAACTAATATTTAGTTTCATAACTGTACCACTTCTAGAAGTCATTTGGTCCCATGTAGAAAGCCGATGGGCATATATCTGTAAAAAAAAAACCCAAAAAAACCCAGAAGCCTAGAGCAGAGAGGCTCAGCGTTCCTTGGGGTGTTGCTTCTTGGTGTAGTTTACAGATATTCATGTTTTCCAACTGTTCGTTTGGTAGTTTAAAAGTTCAAATATGTTATGTTTTTTGTGGATACTTCTTGACCACAGTAAAAGAATTCACTAAATATGACAATAACATTTTCAGATTTTTCACAAGTCTAGCTGGTGGAGAAAATAGATAAGTGACAAAGAGGTTACAAGTCCAAAAAGTAAAGCCCAAAATCATGATACAAAAATAATATAAAAAACAACTTTCTAATGGAAAAGCTGATTTAAGGTTATGATCATAAAACACTGTAATCTAAAATCATGTCACAGAGCATTTCACTCACATATGTTAAATGTGAGGACCACACGGGGATGCCTGCTCATACAACAGCATAGCACTCAGCTTCAGTGAAAGGGAGGAAACATACCGCCCTGCTGGTTCATGATAATAAACCCAACTGTCAACCAAAACAAGGAGCAAAACAGCAGCAGGTGAACTTACAAAGGGAGCAGAGCAATTAGCCAGGCTCACCATGCTGCTTATTAAAATGGTGCATCTCAATGTCGTGACCATACTTACCATCTCCAGTGTGGGGCTTTGACACATGGATCACTCAGATGGGTGGGACAGTGGGGTTCCAGTGCACACAGAGCTCAGCCGACACATCGGATCAAGATAAAATAAAAGACGGTCAGCAAGGCAGGCAATGCAGGAAGCAGACTTGCGTATGGCAAAGCTGCATTTTGAGGAGTTGCAGAATACAGAATACGAGTCACTATTTAGCCACAGTCACATGAAAAATGTATAAATGGCAAAGAGTTTTGTTGAAACATGCATTATTCACTCTGAAATTTGAAAAACCATCACAAAATTCACATTTTTGTTTCAGGAAAGTTTCATTGCAAGGGAACATAATATATTATACTTGTATTATTTACTGGAAAATAGTTTCTTTGAGCTTCTTGCCAACAAAATAAGACACTGCTTTATATTTCCATCTCCTCATAGCTTATTTCTGTACAGCAAGTATTTATATACATTCAGAATCACTCATTGGTTCTCTCTAACAGAATTTGAGTTATCGAACAGAATAAGTAAAATATAATAGTTAAAAGCATGTATTAACACTGATGTTAAGTAAAGACTGTTCATTAACACTGTGCTTTGCATTGTATTCACCTGCACAACAGGAATGTTCCCCACAAACCGAATGTGCAGTTCATTCATTGTGCTGTTGTTTGCTGTGTTTGTAGCCTGCTTTGAGACCTCTGTGTTGTTTTCTTGTGTTGACAGGTATATGCTGACTATGAGAGCAACCCTTTACTCAGGCAAGGCATCGAGTTCTGCTGCCGTCAGTTCTACATCCTCCACCGCAAACCTTTCATTTTGCAGCTGTTTGCAAGCGTGGCTCCTTTGTTGGAATTCACCGTAAGTGCACACGGGCATTCAAAGCAATATGAAATAAATAAGAATTTGTACTTTTCATTAATGCTTTTTCTGTGTCTTTATCACCAGACCAGCACCAGTACTGGCCTGTCAAAAGGGGTGTCGGCCCAGTGTCTGTTTGACCTGCTGGTCTCTCTGGAAGGGGAGACCCAGGATGCTCTGGATGCTCTAGAACTGGTTAAAGCTGAGAAACCTCTGCGCTCACTGGGTGAACTATCAGTTACATTCACACACATTCTTTTATCATAAGAAGCTGGAAAAAAAATTTAAAAATGCAGCAGCACAAGATCATTTTCAGGCCACACACATCCTCATGATTATTCTTCTCAAGGAGAGGGGATTTTAATTTTATTTTTAAAGAAAATGTACTCTTTTCAGTTTTCATGTTAACATCAAATATCCACTCTTGGACAATACAGTTTTTAATGTAGTTTTCATAAATGTCAGTTGCATACCGTTTCTTAGCAGTTCCAAAACAATAATGGAAGGTCAATGATATGACCGTGTTCCATAATGGTTTACAGGACTTCTATTCCCTACATTGTCAAGGTTCTATATGTATGTACTACATTTGCACTAAATGTTCATGTGACCTGCATCAACACTAAAACGACTGATTTGACAAGGTTCACATTGATCTGACTTGACATACCTGAGAAAAGTGAAGTCATTTATTATTTTGACATTTTAATTTGATGTAGTTTCACATAAAGCTAACATTTATTTTGTCCTCCATCCAGAGGACTGTATTTTAATTAGCTTTTCATTACAATTAAGTGTTTATTCAGAAGATCATTATATTTGTGCAGTTATAATAAACCTCATGTAATTTGATGTTCTTCCTCTTTTCCAGACTTCTGTTATGGTAATGAGGACTTGGCCTTTTCCATCAGTGAGGCCATCAAACTATGTGTTACTGTGGTTGCCTACGCCCCAGAATCCTTTAGGAGGTAAATGAATCTGAATCATCCTCTCCTTATCTGCTGTCTGTACGTTCAGCTGTAGGCTCATGTCTTTGTGTGTTTATCTCGTGTGTGCGTGCATCCCTTCAGCCTCCAGATGCTGATGGTGTTGGAGGCGCTGGTTCCCTGTTACCTGCAGAAGCTGAAAAGTAACACGGTTACAATGGAGTCTGCTTCTGCCGCCAGAGATGAGATCGCAGCCATTGCTGCTCTGGCGACCTCTCTGCAAGCCCTGCTCTACAGCTCTGAGACCCTCACAAGGTCTGACAACTGAAAATACAAAGAAGAATGACACAAAGTCTGTATTTTCACATATTTAATAATTAGGTTTCTCTTCGTATGTTCTCTATAGGCCTATGACTGCACCCCAAATGTCCCGCTGTGATCAAGGCCACAAAGGAGGCACTGCAACCAACCATGCTATGTCAGGAGGGGTCAACACCAGGTCTGGACCTGAACAGCATCATTTCCCCTTGTGTAAACCTCAGAGTAAAATCTGATATGTGAACATCTGTGTGTGTACAGGGACACCCTCCACCTCATGGAGGAGGGCCAGGGCATGCCGAGGGAGGAGCTAGATGAGCGTATCGCCAGGGAGGAGTTCCGCCGGCCACGAGAGTCCCTCCTCAACATCTGCACAGAGTTTTACAAACACTGCGGACCTCGACTCAAAATCCTACAGAATGTGGCTGGTGAACCCAGAGTCACCGCTCTGGAGCTGCTGGATATAAAATCCCACATGAGGTGATGAGATCCATCCATGAGGAAATTCAAACCATCACTGAACAGATTTCAGTAGTAGTTGTTTGTTCCAAGTCAGATAGATCTGAACTTATAGCACAGTATCAGACCGGCTGTTTTTACAAAAATAAATATACTATTAATTTATGTTTATTCTCAATAATTCTAATACGTTGTGAATACGTGTAAACATAAAAATGCTATAAATCACTTTCTCTAAAACAAACTCTCAGTATCTCTTTCTGTCATTGTTTTTTTATGCTACCTTTGGTGGAATGGATATGATTTTAGTAAATAGTCAATTCTATTATCAGACTCAGTAGGAACGGGCCTTATATGAAAAAGGAATCAGTGATGGGTATAAGAATAAAATCTGAAGTAAAACTAGGACTTGTGTAAAACCTGCATCTGAAAACTAACTAAAGTTGTCAGACAAATGTTGTGAAGTGGATACAGTAAAAGGAAACACTCAAGTGAAGTACTTCAGGTCTGTACATCATTATTGTACTTGAGTAAATGTACCTTATTACCTTCTATCGTTGCTTATTGTTATAAGTATATAAACAGTACATTAGAGCTGTAGTGATTACTGAAGAAAGATACATTTTGATAAGAAGTTATCAATTAAATGTCTTTTTTTGCATAAAGGACAGTTTTCTCAAAGTTGCTGTTTTGTTTGTCAAAATATGTAATTATATATGAATGACACAAAAAAAACATCTTAAATGTTCAGCAGGGAACAGGGACACAGGTTTGGAGTGTGTGTGTGTGGTTCAGTGACGTAGTTTTTTATGCTACTTGACTAGAAATGCTAACACTAATGTGAGTAGCTAGTGTTGTGCATTGGTGTTGTTGTAGCAGAGCAGAACAGAGGTACTAAAATATTCAAGGAGACCAAAGGTTGGAGTGAGTTAGAGTTATGAATAGAGTTAGCGAACAAAATAATATTAATAGAGTCCAAAACAAATTTCCATAATTGCAGCTTTTAAAGTACTTCATGTGTGCTTGTGTCTGTCAGACTGGCAGAGATCGCCCATGCTCTCCTTAAACTGGCCCCCTACGACACCCTCACCATGGAGAGCCGAGGGTTGCGGCGTTACATCATGGAGATGCTGCCCATCACCGACTGGTCATCTGAGGCCGTCCGGCCCGCTCTCATCCTCATCCTCAAGAGACTGGACCGCATGTTCAACAAGATCCACAAAATGCCAACGCTCAGGTGCGCTCGCCCACAGGCACTATGCACCAGGTCTGTTGAATACATTTGAATTATTTCTGTGTCTCCCTGTGAGTGTATCGTGCTGTACCAGTGCCGTGGTGTGTACAGTAGATAGACAGCTTCTTGGCACTGTCCTCTGTAGCGCTGCTGTACCGTAAGTGCTGCTGTGGTGTGTTTCTGTCACATTCGTAAGTGAGTGGACCAATGGCAATGTTCCCTCTAAGCCAGTCTTCTGCTATGGAGAATAAAGCAGAATTCCATTTTAGAACACATGAGATGAAAATTTGACACTAAACTCACCCTGATGGCCAGTATCTGAGCTCTTTATTACAGTTAAATTCAGTGTAAATCACTGTAGTTGGCAGCCATTTTTATGGTTAATGTAAAGGTAGGCTGTGATCAGACATCACTATTTAGAAGATTATACTGATTTAAAGCAACATAAGTGTTCTTTCGTACCACCATTTGTATGACATAACAATTCACTCAAATGAAACTGCCAAGATGTGGGAAAAGTGAATCACGAGGACCTCTTTCACAGGTAACAGTGTTACCACCTTGGGCAGTCTGCAAATTTAACTGAATCATTTAATACTGACAATTGCATAAAACATATTTTGTATTTTCATGTCATTTCCAAAAGTGCATAGTTTCAGTCGTGACTGTTTTAGATCATAGATATTAGTCACATGGTTACAAAGGTATTTAACACAAATCAAAATGATGTTTTCTGTAACTTCATCCCAAAAAAACTTAATTCATATATTTCTAAATTTTACATCCTTGAGAGTGAGCTGCAGATATACTCAGACCCCAGACTCCAACTTACACTGACTTTGTTTACATGGACCCTAATACTCCACTATAACCACAATAAAAACACTTCACAGACTCGTCTGATCAGACTGGGTGGTGGAAACCTTTGATGGTGCGATCACTAGAAAAATATTTATTAATTTAAACACTAACTGTCTATTTCTGCTCATGCTGAAGCCACATTGGGGTAACAATTGGTCACATGACAAGTTCCAGTACAGACATGTGTATGTGGACAGCAAAACAAAATATGTCTGACACTTTAGTGTTGAAGATTGACAGGAAGTGGGATGGAGCGAATGCTTTAGTCCTTTTTTGTTTTCCTAATAAGGAGAAGTCCAAAAACAATTTCTTTATCTTCTGTTATATTTCTAGCGTAACACACAAACTTGGAATATGTCAAAAACATTGCATTCTCATTAAATGTAATCCAGATCATCTTGTCGCAGTGTCTATAGAAACACTTACATTTACGCATTTGGCAGACGCTGTTATCCAAAACCACTTACAGTTATTACAGGGTATTGGTTACAACCTGGAGCAGTGTGGGGTTAGGGGCCTTGGTCAAGGGCACTTCAGCTATTGCCTACTGGTTAGGGTGGGATTTGAACCTGCAACTCTCTGATCTTAAGTCCACTAGCCTAACCACTAGGCCACACTTAAGGTGGAATCTCTGATCAGAATGATTAAACTCAGATTGAGATATTATCTACTATTTCAGTGGTAACATGAAAATGTGGGGTAATTTTTTCAACATAAAAATCGTTTAGGGAGATAATTTTGAATTGATATTTTCAGTTCAGTTACAGAAATAACTCTTAAAACTGTAACAAACATGTACTATCTTAAATAGCTCAGGTTTTATTAAATAGTAGGATTTCAGCTCCTTAGAACGTAGCAAAACGATGCAAATACTCCAATCCGTATAAACCCTGCCTCTTCTTCCATGGCAAATGACTGGGCAGCAGTGAGTCAGAGGGGACACTGATCACAGGTATGTGCTTCACTTCAGAACTGTCACTGCCGTGTGGTGTAGTCGGCTGTGTCTGTGAGCTTCGCAGTATTCACTGTCAGTACAACCTTTATTTCAGCTATAAAGGTGGTGATTTCATGGATGGGAGGGGGGTTAATAGAAGAGTGTTTTATCAGTTTCAGCTTTTGTAATGACTTCTCAGTTTTTAATATTTTTGATACTATTTTGGCCACATTTGAGTCCTTTCAAATGATGTGCAGCATTTTATTTGTCCTTTTATTTTGAAAGGACCTGAAAGTGGTGTGTGTGTTTTCTTTAATTCATGACACTGTGTTTATTCTTTGTGTGCACATATGTTCTGACTGCATGTTGTGGGGTGGTGTTGCATGGGTGTGTGTAAATCCAGGAGACAGGTAGAATGGGAGGCGGCCAGCAACCTGATTGAAGGGATCTGCTTGACACTACAGCGACAGCCAATCATCTCTTTCCTCCCTCACCTGCGCTCGCTGATCAACGTCTGCGTCAACTTGGTACAGACAAAGGAAGGCACACATTTTATAATCATGCCTGTTGTTCTGGATGGGGTCAATAACATGCCTTTGTTGTCAGGTGATGGGTGTGGTGGGACCCTCCAGTGTGGCCGATGGGCTCCCTCTGCTCCACCTCAGCCCCTACCTCTCCCCCCCTCTGCCCTTCAGCACAGCGGTGGTCCGCCTGGTCGCCCTGCAGATCCAGGTCCATTTCAGTCAGCTCCGGAGAATAGTCCACATTCACACACTAGTTGTCTAAATGTATTTTTCTCCGTCTTTTCATATTAGGCCTTGAAGGAGGACTTCCCTCTCAGTCATGTGATCTCACCTTTCACCAATCAGGAGAGGCGAGAGGGGATGCTGCTCAACCTACTCATCCCCTTTGTGCTAACTGTAGGATCTGGAAGCAAAGGTAAAGAAGGAATAAGAAGCGATGCTGTAAATACATCAAAACACATCAAACGTTCTCATTTTTAATTATCTCTTCATTAGAATATTCCAGTGTTCTTTAAAACCTTGCTATATATTTAAAATATGTGCAGTGCATGCGTCTACTGTATACAGATGTGATTACACAGGCACAAACTCAGGACTATAAGGACTGTGGAGGTGTTGGTGGATGATCATGTTCATCTCAAGACAGTTATATTCAGTCACAGAGAAGGACTGTAACACAACAGCACAGTATGGGAAAAAAAACAAAGTTGGACAAAGACCTTCAGTGGTGACTCTTCTGAAACACAAATGAAACAGTTCGTAGGGTGCTTGCACTGGCCTTGAAAGTCTTAAAAACTCTTACATTTTGAAATGCTGTTTTCCAGACCTTGAAAAGTCTGGAATTTTGTGTGGAAGTCTTAATAATAGAAGAAAGTTTCTCTTTAGAGAAGTAAGGTAAGATAAGAAACACTTGAGCAAAGCCTATAAAAGATTTGATCTGATTGGTTGGTGCTGGAATGATTCTAGTGAAACTTTTTTTTTGATATTCATGCACTTTTGTGATTTTCATATGTTTTGAAAACGTAAAACATAATTTACTGCGAATTATGCATTTATTCATTCATACTTTTATTAAAATTAATTTTTATGCTACACACAACAGTTACAATCTCAACCAACAAAGCAGGCACACAAGTATAAATGTGCATAAAGTCAAAGTCTTGGGGAAAAAAATAGTAGTTTTGAAAAACATTAGAATTTTTATTTGGATGAAGAGCAAGCACCATTAGTTATATTGGAGACACATGTACATCTGTGCTTATGACATAGGGCTGCAGAGTAAAAAAAAATAGGCTGTTGAAGGACATCTCTACTGGCTGTTAGTCACTGGATTCATCAAACTCTCTTTTCTCCATTCTTTTTGTTGCTTCTTTTATATTGATTATGTCTCATATTTTGTGTTGTGTGTCATCTGCACATATTAGTCTTGATGTTGAAGAGGTGTGTCATGATTTAATTTTGTTTAGTAATGTCCTTTCGGAAATATTTGGAGTAAACAGAAAAGTTGTCAACATACTTTATGCTCCACAGATAAAACCCAAAGGCAACGACTTCACTTCTTCACAGCTCAATGTGCTGAGCATTGCAACTGCACACTTCTGCCACAAGAGGGCGCTCCTACCAAAGTCTGCAGCCTTTGCTAAATTAAAAAATACTAATGTTTAATTCACGTTACCAGTTCATTGCATCCTTTTCTGAAAGCGCAAACTGAGGTTTTTCTTAAACATGTTGCAAAAAGAAAATGACAAACAGTGGACATTTTTCCAAATAGTTCTTCTCCTTGTTTTGTAGTGTAGTGATAAATCTGGTCTGTCCTCCTGGCATTAAACCTGCCAGTCACCGGGATTAATGCCAATGATACTGAATGTGTCTTTGCATTTAAAGATTTTATCTTTTTTTTCTTCATCATATGTTACAGACAATGTCAATAAGAACTTAAAAGACAGTGAGTGCAATTTTTGTTTATAGGTCAGATATGACTTAATGCCACCGTGGGGAAACTAGTGTTTAAAGCCGCTAAATACAAAGAATAAAAGGCATAAAAACAGACAGAACATTCAAGAGTGGAAAAGAAAATATGAAGAATCTGCTATTTATATTACTTGTTCTGTGCTCGCATACATATTATTTATAAAGTACATTTTAACAGGCCATTTTTCTTTGATAATTTTTCATGAGAACTATTTTCTTCCTATCTCCTGAAGGAGTCAAAGTAACCTCTTATCGAAATGTGTGGACAGAGAGTTCCAAAAATGTAAACATTTTCAACTGAGAAATATCCCCCTTGAATATCTTTAGTTACTTAAATATATCGTTGCCTCAGTCCTGTTGTTTTCAGGTCATGGCCATTGATGAAAACTGAATCAGCATTGTTAGGAGAGTTAAGTTATGCAGCTATCACAATTTGGCCAAAAATATGATGTAGGCAGTCATACTGTGAGGCTAACGATATGCAAATGTAATAATTGTTGCTGATTAACTATTTTTGTCATTGTTATTATTATTTGTAGTTATAGTTGTGTGTTTGTGTGTTTTTGTTGACAGACAGTCCTCATCTGGAGCAGCCAGAGATCTTCCTCCTCCTGCAGACGGTCATTAACATCCTGCTGCCTCCTCGTATCATCTCCACCTCCCGCACTAAAAACTTCATGCTGGACGCCTCCCCAGCTCACTGCTCCACACCGGGCGACACAGGGAAGGACCTGCGCAGAGAGGGATTGGCCGAGTCCACCAGCCAGGCTGCATACCTGGGTATGTGTGAAGGCTCTGACCATGGCGTTACAGTGTTCGCCTGTCCTCCGTCCTCCTCATCCTCATCTTCCTCTGCGCAGCTCTAAAGGTGGTGCTGGTGTGTTTCGAGCGCTCTCTGGGAAACCAGTGGTACCGGCTCAGCCTTCAGGTCAAAGAGATGGCTCTGAGGAAGGTGGGCGGTCTGGCTTTCTGGGACTTCATTGACTTCATCGTCCGGACCCGGATCCCTATTTTTGTCCTACTGAGACCCTTCATACAGTGCAAGGTAAAGCACGAGTGACTTCACTGTGTAGGTTTTTAGCATTTGTATGCTACAGAATAGAAAGCAAGTACTTATTTCAGTTTCACTTTCAGGCATGAAATCTTTTTCATTGTTAAAAGGTGATGAGTAAAAGTTTAAAAATGAAAAAAAAGAAGAATTTTGATGAACAAAAACAAGGTCACAAAAGAAAAAGATCTGTCTGTTATATGCATAGATTGAATGTTATGTTAATGTTAATTAATCATGAAATTACCAAGTAGTGTTGTGTTTCTGATTGTAGAAATATTGTTTTTAGGGAGGCTTGTATTAGAGACATTCTTTTATTTGTAAATTCCTCTGTTTTAAGTGGAAATGATTGTATTTAGTATGAAATTTTAGATGTGATTGATACCTTTTGAATTGACGAAGGAAAATATAATGTTACGTCCCAGCCTAGGGGTTTACCAGGACGTACATAATGTGCTCAACTCGTTCACCATCAACTCCCAAGTTACAAAATTCCAGACCAGAAACAAAACTAAATTTCACAATATTTATTATTTAACAACTAAAGGAGGGTAGGAGAGGGTAGGGCTA
>JAQQZY010000013.1:16971597-16983970 GCA_030068375.1 Ostorhinchus rueppellii | reverse complement strand
ATCAAATATACAATGTCTGGCAAAGAAGCACACACACAGGAACGGGTTGGAAGGTGGCAGTGACCGAGAGAGAGAGAACACTGGATCTGATGCCACTTTTAAATGATGAATCATCACAGTCTTCCAATCCGTTGTTACTTCCTGAAAAAAACAAAACCCAGACACACACACACACACAGCACCCCTTACAAGAGTGGGGGGAAAACACACGATATAGAAATTCACATAAATTATGACCCAGGGTCATAACAATAACAAAATGCAATTTCCTACATAATACAAGGTAAAAGTCCTCAACTGTATATATATATATATAGAGAGATAGATAGACAGACAGATAAACAGAACCTTTTTGTGTAAATACCATTTTCCTGACAAGCTTAAGTTTCTCCAAATTACTGTTTCCCTGAGCACATAAGACACCAACATAACCATAACAGTGTCAAAAACAGCCAGATTATATTTTTGAATGGATTAAATTAAAGTTGTACAAGTGAACAACTGGCCCCACGTTTTATGACGAGCACAAGACATTTGTCCATATTTGTTTCTCGGTCTGTAATTGAGGACAGACCAGCGTTTATTGGTTCATGCCAATCTCAAGCTGGAACCACTGATTGAAAAGCACAGCATTGCCAGTTTGATTTAAAAGTCAAAGTACATCTTTTGCTTAAAAAAAAAAAAAAAAATCACAATTTTCCCTTTTTCACTTTTGACCAAAAAATGCAAATCAAATAACTTTTTTTTGTTTAACAACCATTTCTAAAAATAAAATCCTAAGAATGCTGCCTATTTTTCCCCTATGTTACTGCTCTCTTCCTTTCTGTTTGTGTAGTTGTTAACCCAGCCGGCCGACTCACAGGAGGAGATCACAGCACGCCACCACATCGCCGATCAGCTGGAACGGCGCTTCATTCCTCGACCTCTCTGCAAGAGCTCCTTATTTGCAGAATTCAACAACGAACTCAAGATCCTAAAGGAGGCTGTGCACAGTGGCTCTGGTCAGGAGAAAACCACAACTTTAAGACTAGTTATTGCATACCTTTTGAAGTTTGATTGTTGCATCATGATTTCTCTGAGTCATTGTACTATCGACTCTCACTGTATTTAACTCATAAAGACCCAAACAGCCACTGGCAACAAAAACCATCTACTGATCTAAAATGATTGATAACGTCCAATCCACTAAACCTATTAATATGTTGAAATAATTGACATAAAATGCAGTTTGTCATCTTTTTATGGTCATCAGAAATAACCCATGTGGACATTCAGAGGCATTGTAATTTCCATGGAAACACTGTCATCTTCTACAGCATTGATTCACCAGTAAAACCATGGAGTTGAAGCAATGACAGTGGATGGAGACACTTGTGTTTACATTCAGCTATGGATACCTTTGCTGAAAAAGTCATTTTTTTCATCAGTTTTCTCTGTTTTTAATTCAGTAAACCTCAACTTTAAATTGAGCTTTTATGAACACCTGCATGATCAGTAAATTAAATATAGAATACATGATTTTCACTAAAAACCCAAACACGCAAAATACAGAGGATAATATTATAATACAGTATTTCCCAACCAGTGTGCCGAGAGAAGACATCTGGTGTGCCATGGAAAATTATTCTGTAAGGGAACAGTGTGATATGGACACATATGATCCACTCTACAATAATTTCCTTTTTCTCTTTGCAAAATAAAAGTGAAAGTGAACCGGTGCATTCTGTAGGTAAAGCCCCCCGTCACTAGTGATGCATGGATCAGTGAGTTACCCACAAACCCTGGGTACCGGGCTGGGGCAGGGGTGATATACCTCCCATACCTCAATCTGGGGGTCCGTCCGAGGGGTCACTGACTCACCCCTCTGAGCTTTCATGTTCCAAACAGCTTGTGACAGTGTAGCCTGTGCACCCTCGATGTCCACCCCTCCCACCCCCAAAAAAAGGACAGACTCAGAGCATCATGAGGAAGATTCATGTGTCTTTCTTCAATTTCAACAAGAATATCAGCTTTATGTTCAACTAAACAGGCCCAGGTTTCACGCTGAATAAGTAAATTGAGACTCGATTTGCATTATATTTCAATAAATATACTTTTTGTGACATTTTGGTTGGGTAGTGTGCCTTGTGAATTTTCTCATGTGAAATATGTGCCCTGTGATGAACTGCCGACTTGTCCAGGGTGTACCCCGCCTTCGCCCTGAAGTAGCTGGGGTAGGCTCCATGCGACCCCCGTGACCCTAGTGAGGATAAAGCGGGTATAGAAGATAAATGAATGTATGAAATGTGTGCCATGGCTCCAAAAAGGTTGGGAAACACTGTTACGATAAATGGTGATAAATCACTAAAGAACGGTTAAAGGTGGGGTCTGAGACGTTTTTCTGGAGCATTTTTTTACTATATTGCTAAAAAAAAAAACAAAAAAAAACAACCTTCATACCCTGATTGCAAATACGTAATTAAATGCTCTGACATAAAAATGAAAAGTTTTAGTCACCTGTGGAACAGACAGGACTGTAAAAACAGCATCCAATCATTTTGAGGTCCCATTCCAAATGATTGAATGGTGATATGTCTATCAAATTCAACTGCCATTTGTCCCGCCCCGCCCCAAGCATTGCATGTTCCGGTAGGCTGGAGGCATGACTGGAGTCTGAAGAAAGGGGTTGGGACTTTTGAATTGTGTCTTTTCAAAAACATCTCAGACCCCACCTTTGAAGACGGAGAAAAATGAATGTGAGAAGTACCACAAAAGTAGCACCAGGTCTTTATGGGTTAAATTATGTCTATTTTATTCAGGAAATGGTGCATTTTTAATCAGTATTTTGGTTAATATATTTATTTTTCCATCCAACAGCCTATCAGGGCAAGACATCCATCAGTACAGTGGGGACGTCTACCTCAGCGTACCGCCTCAGTTTGGCCACTATGTCTCGTTCAAACACTGGCACCGGTACAGTTTGGGAGCAGGACAGCCAGCCGTCACGCCAACCCTCCCAGGACACGCTAAGCCGCACCGATGAGGATGATGAAGAGAGTCAGACACTTTCCTTTGCTTCTGTCTCTAGTTTGACTGGTATTTGAAACTCTCACCATAACACTAAACGTCCCTCCCTCTTCCACCCCTCCCTCCTCCCTCTGCAGATGACTCTATGAGTATTCCCAGTGTTGTCAGTGAACATGAGGCCTTCCTGCCCAGGGTGATATCGCAGCGCCGTTTCTCCAGCCACGCCACCGGCTCAGCTGGCTCGCAGCCCGAAGCCCCTCGCACCACCATGCTGCCCAGCCACAGGTAAAAGAAAACACTTCAGCATCAAACACAGCTTTTATTTCAGATCAGATTTGGTCACAAAGACAGAAATAGTCCCAGTGGGTGAAACTTAAAATATGGAGGCCAGACAAAATTAGCTTCCTCTTTTGCAATTCGTGGGTGAATTCTATCCCCAACCCAGGATCTGAACGTGAAATTGAATGAAAATGGATAATCAGGTGTCAGTAGAGTCTGATTCTCCACAACTGGAATAAACCAGAACCACATCACATACAAGACAACAACAAACCTGCAACAGTAAAATGATGTAAAAGATGCAACACAAGGTAATAGAGAATTTCTGATGGTGTTTTGACAGGAGTCTTATGATGCTAATTAAGATGCATTTATTGTACATTTAGGAGTAAGTAAATTAAAGTAAGTAATAAATTGTACTTTAAGGAGGTACTGCTTCATTTTTTTTTCTAAAACCTTGTTACCTACAGAAGGATTTAACACTTTTACATCAGTCTTTTCCACCAGTAGCATGGCCCAAAGTGGGGTTAGCCTGCCAGATGTCACCAAATTAGAACAAAAATAACACCCATACACTTTTTAATGCTTTTACCTTCAGTGGGTGAAGTGTGTCAGGTGTTTTGAGTCATGTGACCACCAGTGAGATTCTTTCTGTCTTCATGTCAGCGTCGGTGAATATATCAACACCAAGTTTATCACGAACCTTTATGTATGTGTATATATATGTAAAACTAAATCTTCCGACATATTGCGTAACCTCTCCTCTTTTTGTGTGTGAATACCTTGTATGTATAATGGTTTTCGTTCAACAGTCTCAAAGCAGCTTTGTGCAGTAGCTAGTATCTTGGTAAGGATGTTAAAGAAAAATCTGCTCAGACTAAATACCCTGTGGGACGGGCCCAGGGTATGCTGGATCTGGACTGTCCCTAAACTCCCGTTCTCCCCCTCCGCCCCCCTCTTCACAGTGAACCCAATGTGCTAGATGAGTCCCAGGGCCTTCTGCAGGAGGGTAACCTCTCTAGGTACAGTGGCCCTGTCTCTGTGTGTGTCCCGTTGGTGCGTTCTTTGCATCTGTCCGCCAGTGGGAGGGGCATCGCTCTCAGGACGGCCTCATGTGTTTGGCCGCCTCACCGTTGATCACTCATCCACATTCAATCAAATCGCCTCGGCCCGTCACCCCCACCCCCACCCCACCCCCCCACTTACCTGTCTCTATTTCTGTGTGGGTCCAGTGTGCCTTTTGTCTCTGTACCCTACCCCCCCCTCCCCCTTTACCCCTCTTTTGAGCTCCACACTGACCCTCATCTTTTCAGCTCATCTGCTGTTGCTATCCTAACAGGCCCCCTCCTCCCTAAAAACATACTCAAGGCCCCGCCAGCCCCGGGGCCAGGGAGCTCTGCCTCTGTTCCTTCTCTGTTAGCTGTGAGTCGTTACAGTTTGCCATCACCATTGGTGTCATGGTGTTTCATACTGTTTCCGTGTCTATCCGGCTTCTTGCTGATCAAATTGGCCGTCCTCTTCTGGATACCAATCTGCAGGGGCAAAGGGGAATCGGAGTGGCAACCATGGAACGCACAAAAGTCAATTCAACAAAACCAAGAAAAGCCAAACATTTAACCCTCAAATCTAACATTCCCTCATTATCTCAAATTTATTCCTACGACAATGTGAAAATGTTGGGAAACTTGCAAGAAATGAAGTCCCCAGTTGCCACTCCAGCCCCTACTATCCCCTGTTGTGTTTTTAGTGTATGAATCATTGCAGCACTGTACTGTGACTGGGTGTCTTGCCACTTGTTGTATGTGTCGTGCAGTGAGTGAGTGGGTAGAATAGCAGCGACATTTTGTTTGGTCTAAGATGTGATCACTAAGCAAGCACAGCCAGGAGGAAGCAGTGGCCTTTTGGGTTTATTCACTGTCGTTCATTTTGTCTGTCATGTGTGTATGTTTGTGCTGTTTGTATTTGTGTGTGTGTGTGTGTGTGTGTGTGTGTGTGTGTGTGTGTGTGTGTGTGTGTGTGTGTGTGTGTGTGTGTGTGCAAACACACCTATGTGTCATTCACTGATCCAGGGTTGCCAGTGTGCAGAGTGAGCCAGGTCAGCAGAACCTTCTGATCCAGCCACCGTTGGGACGAAAACGAGGCCTCAGACAGGTGTGGACTTTATTTATTATCATTTATTAGTATTTTTTTGTCTTGTACTGTACTAGATGCATGTATTATACTTTATTTGGAATATTAGATTGTAACATTTCCATGGCTAATTAGTTGAGTCAGTTGTGCAAACTTTATATTCTTCAGATTTTTCAGTTTTACAGCTGCTGGTGTCCAGCCTTATGTTGCCATGACATCACCTTCTATGTCAGTGTGGAACAGGGTTCTAATTTCCTTAAGCAAAAAGGCCAGAACAGATCAAACAAACACTGACTCTTGTAATTGTGGTCACATTCCCTTGGCTGTACTATTATCTAGCTCTTACACTGGATTCATAAGGATTTGATGGTCTACATGTAGCTCTCCTTCTCAGATAGATCCTCCGCTTCCCAGGCTACATTGTACAGTACAGTTCTTTGACTGTTTTCCTGCATTTGTTTTTTTCTGCAGCTGCGACGCCCCCTGCTGTCCATCCCAAAGAACGAACCCCGTGGTCGATCAGGAGCCCGGCTCTCGACGACGCGCAGGAGCATCCAACCCAAGAACAAACCACTGGGTAACGGCGCACACGTTTCTCATTGTGTGTGAGACTGGAAGAGTGACTGACTGAGACGCTGAACACACTCGTGTCCACTTCAGATCCAACACACACTGAGCCCAACCCACACTCTTCCACACACTGCTGTTTATTTAGGGGTGAGAATGTGTGTGTGTGTGTTGACTGGAAATGACCCGTCCTTCCCATTCACTACCTCTCTGTTTGTTCCAATGCTGTTTGTTATCACCTGTCACCAAACTGACTCTTCTCACTCTGTTCTGTCTCATGCCTTATGTTTCGAAATAAAGAAACTTTATTGGACTGTGAAGGTGAGACACAACCTTTAAACCCTCCTCTCTCCATCCTGCAACGGCCCACCCCCCCTTTAGCTGCAACCTCACCCAGTAGGGCGCTCTGCATGTCTGTCTTGCATCCCCCTTCCCAGTCCCTGCCTCCCTCCCCCTTCCTTCCCCTTCCTCCTGTCTCCCATCCCTGCCTCCACTCTCTTTGGTGGTGCTGATGTGTTAGCGAGTCGCTCGAGCTGACGCTGCCGCCCCCCGTTTTGACCACGTGCGCATGCATGTGTGCCCACAGCGCATGGAGACCAAAAGAGGTCAGTCACCTTTACAGAGACTCAAGGGCAGCAGGCGTCCACGGGGGGCACCAAGCCCCCGACTCCCAGCAGTGCTGAACCACCGGCCGAGGGCAAGAAATCCAGTCCAGTCCCTTCAAAGTCCCCAACGCTGGACGTGCCCTCCTCCTCATCCTCCTCCTCAGCCACGGTCACTGCAGACCTGCACGGCCCAGCCAACACACAGGTAGGACCAAGACAGAGGACAGAACTGGTTCAGGAGGTTAAAAGCCAAATACTCATTTCAATGCAATGGATGCATGGAAACACCCATCTGTTTTCATGTGTGGGCTGAAGATAAATGAGCCTTTAAAGTGAAAATGAAGCTCAATCGACCTGCACTTCTGTTTGATTAAGTTACATCGTCCGTTGAAGTTTTCAT
The DNA here is from genome assembly GCA_030068375.1 of Ostorhinchus rueppellii. NCBI lineage: Eukaryota > Metazoa > Chordata > Actinopteri > Kurtiformes > Apogonidae > Ostorhinchus > Ostorhinchus rueppellii. The sequence goes on along the minus strand of JAQQZY010000013.1, from coordinate 16,976,983 downwards.
GTATTTTGTGTTCATGTTGTCAGTTTTATTTTCATTCCAGTAAATATATATCTTTTTTATATTCAGGATACTTTCTTAGATTTTGCCAGTAACCTCATACAGTGAGCATATGTTGCATATCATCACCTTCCTTAAAGAAGTGCCTCATTTTTTTGATAAAAATTACCTTAGATCATCAAATGCAGCTGTGCCTTAACTTACAAGTTTAATTAATTCCGTGACTGAGTTCGGAACTCCACATGCTCAAATATCAAATCAGTTTTCCCCATCAAAGTTAATTGAAAAGCCATTCATCTATTCCAGCCTCATAAGTCAAGATAACGTCTGACGTATCCAAAACTTATTTCTACGCTATGAATAATACAATTTCAACCTATGTGTAACTTCTATTGAACTTATCTCCAAGACATATTGATGTATGAAGAGGTATTTGACTTGTTCTGGACGACCTCTTTTCACCTCTTCCAGACAAGTGGCAAAGCATTTCAGCACCTCCCATCTGGACAGCGACAGCAGGAGATAATACCTGTAATACCTAATATCACCATGACATCCAAACAAACTAAAATAAAAATACATTTAAATGAAATATTCATTAGTAGCCAAAGGGAAGGGAGAGATGAAAGAATCACATGTGTCTGGAGCCCAGTACAGAAGGTTATATAAACATGGGGTTGACAGGAGGAACCTGTCAGTCTGTTAGTACTCCTCAAGACGCCATGGTGAGCAGAGACATGGAGGATCCACCACCAGAATACTGACTAACATTTTTTTTTTTTATTTATTAGCTATGACAACGAGCAGCTGCCTCTGAAGCTCACTCTGAACTCAAAGCAAAATATCAACTTAGCGATGGCTGGAAACTTGGAAAACTTGTAATTTGGTGCAATTGTTAGTCACAGTACCACGTTACTCAATTTCATTTTTTTGTTTCCTCAACAATCTGAAAAAATGATGTAGGTTGTAGGAAGGTGATGATGTCTTTCTCAGAGTTCAGTGTAAATTTCAGTTCATTCATGGAAGGAATAAGTACCTGATGATGATCTTTAACACTATGGGTGACTCCTCCTCCTCCAGGAGTTTCAGGGTTTGCACAGTGGGAACTGTAGTGAGTTCATGTTTAACGACTGATGACCAACATACGAAGCTACAGGAAAAAGTTGTTTTCCCTGCAGGTTCCTCCAGCGATCAGCAGTAAAGAGAAGAGGGAGCAGTGGGGGCTTCGCAGCAGCCTGTCCCCTCCCCCGTCCATCTCCCGGCCCTCCACCCCGACCCCCCCATCCAGAACCTGCTCCCCCCTTCCCCTGTCCCGCACCTGTTCCCCTCTCCCCCTGTCACGCACCTCCTCTCCCCTCCCCCCACCGTTGCCCGTCCTGGGTACAGCGCCGGCCCCAGGCCCCCCGCCGGCACCTCCGCTCCCACTCCCGCCCACCCCGCTCCTGCCCCCGCCACCACCGGGGCCATCCAGGATCCGAGAGAGCCCCGGGGAGGAGGACACAACAGCGCTCCTGCCTCGCAGCGACACCCTGCTGCACCTCAGCGAGGACAGCGGCACAGAGAACCCCCTCCTCACCCCACTGCTATCTCCACCCTCGCCTCGGAGGTCGCCACGCCGCCTTCCCCTCCCCCTCTCCCCTGTGGACCTGGACCTGGACGAGTCCCATGTGTAGAGCTTACCTACCTGAGCCATCCAGACACCTGAGGCTGGGTTCAAACAGCAAAAACACACAGGGTATGTGTAGACTCCACTCGGACACTCTGAAGGTACAGAATTTGGGAATGTATGAGCAGAAGTGCAGGATGTTGTGTTTCCTGCTTCTCCAAATGTGACTCTACCCTCAAACTAAGCTGCTCTCCTCATTAATGCAGATCGTGTGCTCTCCTAAATGTGGTCCCCTTAAAAGTCTGCATATGCCTGTGTGCTTAGGTGAAGTTTATGTTGGAGTTTTTGAGCAGTTCCATTTCTAAACTAACTGTGTCTTACTGGTTGTTCACACTGCCACTCTTAACACTCTGTTCTGGTTTTTTGCTGAAATCAGATTTTTCTGTACACACAATTCAAATGTGACAACATCAGACCCATGTATGAACAGTCTATGGCCCTGAAGTGACCCCATATCCACAGAAGAAAACCTGATGGTAAACACAGCACACTGTGTTTATGGAAGGAAAGATGAACCTTGCCTGGACCCGCCTCCTCCAGTGCAGAATTGTGGCGTCGGATGACATGCAGCAAATCCGTTCAGAGCGAAGTCACATTCCAAGTCATCAGATGCATATCTGATTTAGGACCAGATATGAACGTGGCCTGGGACTGATTTGAAAAATATTGCATTTGTGTTTAGACTATCATCAAAATAAGTGATATCAGTCACATAAGGACAAGAAGTCCGGGTCAGGCCATGATAATTACCTGTACACTCATTTGTAATGCTTATTATTCCACAAAGTTCCCGATATATGTCTTCAGCTCTTCCACATTGGCAGAAGTGTCGAGCGTCTCACCCCAGACAGACAGATCCGACCAATCAGAACATTTATCTACAAACCAGTTCTGGTTTGATCTAAGGAGTTTCTTTCAATTTGAGTTTGTCGGAAAGTCTTCCAAATAGGACAGGACAAACTGGCCAAAAAGATCATCATATGATGATGAGATACAGCTGCAGTGTCGCATTAATTACCCATAATGCAGTATCCTAATTTGTTCTTTGAGTTTTTCAGAATTTGTACTCTCTAAAAAAAGTCTGTTGAATCAGAGCAGAACAATGAAGATCGACTATGAACAGACTGAAATAGACTGATTACCCTGGCAACCTGTGCTAGCAACTGTATTGCTACAAAATCCAAGGTTATTATTACACTGATAAACAGGACGTGTAAAATGGATGTTAGTGAAGTAGGAAAATAATTTATTTTAACAACATCATCTATATGAGCCATCTGAAAAATAGATCAAATGTCACATGATGAGTTGAATCTATTTCTCCTCCTGCCTCAGAGACAGGTGTAAAACCCTACAAAATAATACACTGTCTGTAATCCTGGATGAAAGTTTTAAGGACAACAATTCTGACTTTTATGGTCTGAATAGATAAAACGCACGCACACACACACACACACTTTCCTCAGAAAGTCCAGTAAACTGTTGTTTAATGCACAGGGCTGAGTTCTGATTTTACACATTAATGTTGTTTTGATCGTCACTTAAACTTAAGTTAATGATTTACCAGAAAAAAGTAAGTAAATGAAAACATAAAAGTTTATTGAACGTCAACAAAAGACCAGTTACATGATAACACAGACTCCAACAAAAACCTACCCAGGCACATGAACATATGCAAATCTCCTGGTCTGAACCTTTAACACATCTTTCATTGTTGTATATTTACCCACATGCCCCGGGGGTTGAATGTACAGTGTAGCACCAGTCTACCTTTTTTGTCTGTTTTTCTCATCACCTTCCTGTGGAAACTGCATTCAGTTGTATCCAAAGTGTGGATAAATTATTTATTTTTTTATTACTGTCTTGTCATTCATAGTATTATATCACATCATAATGGATTAAAGAGCAGAAATTGATATTTATCAGGTTGCAGATGTTTCTATGTAGAGGAAGGTACAAATCTTTAAATTAAGAGGTCTATGCTAAAACGTATATAATGTGGCAGAGGTTATAACAGAGGGGTATGCAAAAAAAATATATATATATATTAAATACTATATTAAGAGCCATTGTAAAGCTGAAATCAGCATTTTATGAAATAAATGATATCCAGTTATTATATGTATTTAATAAAGATGTGATCATATACAGAAAGAATACATGTTGTAATGAGATTTTATATTGAAGAAGATAATTAAATGTTTTTCAGTTTGTTGAATTTCCTGCAAGGAAGTATTTTTAAAGAGGCGCTGCAACAGTTTTACAGACCTGTGAGTTTTTTGGGGTTTTTTTGAGGCAAATATCCCTGATGATGTCATTGTGAACTGCTGATAGAAGGCGCTCGAAAGACGCAGAAGAATCATGGGAAATGTAGGATGTGGCGTCTGAACACCTTTCTTATTCTGTCTGTGGGAAATGCAATACAAAGTCGCTGGAGTTCTCCTTTAACTGGATTCATATGATCTCTGAATGTCTTCTTGGTGAAGCTGTGTGGGAGGAAACCCACAGTGGGACTTATTCAGTGTACGTTTCAGCGCAGATCGTGGCTTCACATGCTCTGGATTTGGGTCCAGCTCTCATTGTGTAATCCTTTCTATCATAAACTTGATTATATGATGTAGATTGTGCTGCTCAGTGTCTCCACAGATAATTTGTTTTGTGACCAAAGACTATTGTCATGTTCTCAGTGGTCTCCTGGTGTCAACGTTTCATTTGTGATTTCTGTTCATTTTAACTGTAATGAAACAATGCAGTAGATGACCGTTACCTCGTTGCTCATTCCATGCCTTAACAAAAACCATTATTAACATGTCAGTGTCAGCTGCTTTGGACTCATCACCAGTCTGTATTTCTGCCTGTATAAAATGGCCTATCTGGGGCTCTATCAAGTCCTAAATAACAGAAATGAGAGAAAGAAATCAGCCAGCTGATCAGATTGTAACAAAAACATCAATGTTGCGTCATTATATATTGACATGTTTATATGTTATAGCAGATGATACCGATTCTGTCCTGTTAAAGTCTATGATGGCGAGTCACACCCAGGACTGAAATGTGCCATAATTCACACCAACACACTGTGAGTGTTTTGTCGGCTGCTTCTCTCTGTTATTATAAAGTGTCAGTGCCATATTCCTCTTTGGTTGTGTATAGGCATTCACTCAGTCAGAGAACTGTTGAATCAGGGTTCCCTTTAAATGTAAACATCTGTCAAATACTGTCTTCTTTGTGCAAAGTTAAGCAGCAGTTTATCCAATTATTTCTGAAATATCAAAAGTAGAGGATATTGTTTACAGTGTTCCTCAGCTTCCTCATTCATTTCATGTCACTGTACAAAAAGAAATAAATTCTTATGACATAAATACACATTTTGTGTTTTCCATGTTGTTATTTTGAGGGTATCTGTTACTAAGCTGAATGACAAGCTGAAAATACTGCAATTGTTTTAGGAAGTAGGGAAGTAGGCATTTTTTTACTATGAGAAAATTTTTGCATCCCTTGCATATAGTGCCATCTCGTGATAAATAATGTCAAATAAATAAAAGGAATGTTTTTCTTTCAAGTCCTTTTTTTTTTAAACCTCTTTCTTTACTCCTTTTTCTTCCATTTTCTTTGTCATTCCATGAAAGAAAAAAACAGATAGATAGATCGATCGATCGATCGATCGATCGATCGATAGATAGATAGATAGATAGATAGATAGATAGATAGATAGATAGATAG
>JAQQZY010000013.1:16918530-16940107 GCA_030068375.1 Ostorhinchus rueppellii | reverse complement strand
ATGACTCCTCCTGCAATTTGTGAGTGAAAGGGCGACTGGTATAGGGTTAACTGAAGAAAAAGTTGTCATTTTGTAATATCAAAGAATGAGACTGTAACATACTGGTATGCTTTGGAAACTGAGCACTGGATTCATTGGCAGGTGAATCCTTATCAGATTGTGAAGACAGCGAAGAGTCACACCTCCAGAGTTCATAAGATTTGCCAATGGGATAATGTATATGTCTTACCTTCCCCATGGCCTCTGTGTGGTGCTGTGTGCAGATCTGCAGTCTGCTCACCCAGTGCTGCCTCTCTTTGGCATCGGTAGCTGCATATACGCACACAAAAGAGGGAGTAAAACCTTATTACAGTTACTCCAGGATGATCTTACTCTATCGATTCCAGTGAGCAACTGCCTCACTGGCTACAGATAATGGAAAACATGCAGATCAATGCGTCATGACCCTGATGGATGGTGATGACAGACAGGCGGCCTCGAGTTTAAAAAAATGAGCTGACAGGCAAATAACCTTTGTTTCTGGGACTGAACGCTCAGAGTGGAGCACACCAGCTCAGCATAAAGAGCTGACATCATAACCACTTAACATGATATATTGTGCTGGTAGTGATGTATGCTGACTGGGAACAGGCACGTACCCCTGAGCTTGTACTGCTCCCCGCTGATGGCGTTTACAGTGAAGGTATGTGAATCCTCATCACTGGGGGAAATGACAGCCCCAGCCAGGGGGAGCATGCCACGGGGCTTCTGGGGGCGCGACTGCTCATTGACAAAGTACTCCAACAAGCCAGCCTCATTGTTTAAGACAAAGAACCTGAAAACAACACATTGTGACATTTATTTTTTACTCTATGGCATTCCAGAACATTAATCAGATGTACAAAAAACAGAAGTAGGGACTGTTGGTTAGATTTGATCAAGATACATCATCACAGATGGGGTGACTGTATTTTCTCGTACCAACAACCAGCCATGTATTGAACATAAGTGTGAAAAGTCACCTGTATTGCCACCCTGTTACCAGGTTGGTGTACTTCATCAAGTAGCCATCAATATTCTCCATGTGGTCACTAATTATCAGGCAAAAGGAAATGAGAAAGTTCTTGTTAAAATATGAGGAGTATACACCCATAAACACACAAAAACATTCCCTTTGACAGATGACAGATTTGCTCAAAGGCCAAACCTCAACAATATTTTGGCAGTCAAAATACATGATGAAAGGACAATAAAACATCATAAAACTGTGAACAATGATTACTGCTTCTGGGAATCATTGGCAAATTAACACAATACGCTTTCTGTCATTTAGCTTCTACGACCAAGTGTATAAACATTACCAGGATGGAAAAACGACCCACCTATACTGCCAGCTTTTGGCACTTGCTCTCCCCGAGCTCGGGGTCCTGTTTTGGGGAAACACATCCAGCTTTCCTTCGTTGTCCGTGATTCGAATAGCCGCTGTTTCCCCTTGCATAGTCACTAGTAACGAGCCTCAGACGCTAACACAGCTCGCTAGCCTGTGATGCTAGCTAAGTCACCACAGATGTGATTAAGTACACGGGAACCTCTTTATAAAACCAAGAGAAGCCGACAGCACATGACTCATATAAACACACCACACACCATACATTCGGCGAACTGTTAACTAGCCGCGCTGAACAACGGAGGGAAAAACATTGTCTAATAGAGTGAATTGCTGTATTGCTTGTCAGCTAGCTCGTCTGGCAATTTACTGCTATGCTTTGGCAGGAAAACAGTCATGTGACTCGCCCACGAGCGCTTGCTTCCGTGAGAGAAAACACCCACAGAGGGGAAAAAAGGGAAAAAACTAAAACTAAAAAATAAACAAAGAATAATTGATTGATAGCCAAAAAATTCAGTTGGACAGGTTTCTGTCACTTTGTGGGAAAAAAAAAGTAGAGGTAATAAAGGTAAAACTAAACCGGAAGTTCATATATACAGTTCATTTTGTATCAATATGTATTAATAATATACGATTGATTAATGAATTGCAAAAAAAAAAAGCAAATAAATGAGTATCACGTATGCGGCATATGTGAGCGAAAACTTCTTCAATACTGCCGATGAAAGCTTTAATAGGTACATTATTTTTGATTAATATATTGGCCGGAAGTTAGTTTGTACGGCTTGACGTCTTTAAAGACAACATTAACTCTGTTGAAGCTGTTTTCCAGTCATATTAAGTCATAAATGACCGATAAAAAAAAATCAATGTCAAATACATTAAGCACATTTTCGTCTTTATACGACCTCTGAATCCATTCGCCTTTATGTACATAAAGCCGGAAAATGAAAGGAAAATGATGACAAAATAGTTTTTACATGTTGGAAAAGCTGTAAAATGTGTCAGGACCGTTGAAATAGGTCGCATTCTGGCTGATATAATGTGATTTCCACTTTTGCAGTGGCAAGAGGTGTTTCTTTGGTGGGAGGGGAGGTGTGGATAAGTAGCAATATATTGGGCGTGTAAGGAAGTTAGAAACGTACGAGGAAAAGCTCAGGTCAAGAGTGGAATAGAGACTTATTACTGCTTTTAAAATGCCTCCTATGAAAGTCTGTATCGTTGGATCTGGAAACTGGTAATTTTTTACTTGTTTTCTCTATGTTTTCTTTTGCTGTTTATAAGGCTGTTGCATTATGTAATCTGTGCAGACGCGGCTACTGCAAAATTCTGCCGATTTTACACGTAGCCAGTACATATCAGCGGGTTGAGAATGTGCTGAAGGTTAATTCAGTCTTAAACGCTTTACTGTCATATTTGGCATAAAGAAAGACACTAAAATGCTCGATTGCAACTCCTGCTGTCAACCCAAAGATTTACAAGCTGCAGGGATTTTTGTAGCAGACCTCATAAAAACTGTAACTACATTTCCGTACACTGTAAATGTAAGGAAATGTAGTTTCATACCGAGTTTTGTGTGACTGCATAGGTTTGGAGCTGTTTTATTAGTGCTGTTTGCATCTTACTTTCCCATTGATTCCCTTCTCATGTCTGTCCATCCTCTCTCCAGGGGTTCCTCCATTGCCAAAATCATCGGGCACAATGTCAAAGGATCCAACCGCTTCAACCCAATAGTGAACATGTGGGTTTTTGAAGAAATGATCAATGGTAGAAAGCTGACGGAGATCATCAACACAGAGCATGAAAATGTCAAATATCTACCTGGTCACAAGCTGCCCAAGAATGTGGTAAGTGTCTGAAGATGTGATTAGAGACATTAAATCTACCTGGTTGTGCAATTCAGCATAATCTTGAAACACCCTTTGGTTTTACAACAACACATTACATTGATAAGATATGTTATCATTGACCCACATGGACCTATTTCTGGTGTCGTTCATAAGTTTTCATTCATTTATTTTTTGTTTGTTGTGTTGTTGTTTGATATCTGCTGTGGAATGTATGTATTAACAATGATTTATAGTGTCAAGTTGCATGTGACGAGAGTATCTTTGTTGTTCTCCTGTTATTAGGTGGCTGTTCCAGACATCGCAGAAGCGGTGAAAGGAGCAAAGATCCTCGTCTTTGTCATTCCGCACCAGTTCATTAGCAAACTGTGTAATATGATGAAGCCTCACATCACCGAGGGAGCCACCGGGATATCACTCATTAAAGTATGACTGTGGCATTTTTCATGCAAGAGTAAAGGAGGAAATACTGTCATTTGACTAAGTTTATATTTTTCTGTGACTACAATGTCATGGGATTTTGTTGTTGAGCAATACAGACATACTTCAACCAACCAGGAGCAGAAGTCATGATAGAAATGATATCATCCTGAGACCCAGCAATGCATTTTTGTCCTCTGTAGGGGGAAACATTTCACAGTTTGACTAAAGAAAAATAATGTCCATTGCAAAGGGAATTCCATTATTTTTATATATATATAAAAGAGAGAGAGAGAGAGAGAGAGAGAGAGAGAGAGAGAGAGAGAGACAGAGAGAGAGAGATAGATAGATCAAAATAATTTTAAAAATGTATCAAAAAAAACCCAATCAAGACATTTGTTTATTGTAAAAAAGCCAAAACTTTCACTTTCCTGGGTCTCAGGAGGATACAGCAGTGTGGGTTAAAAGAACAAAAATGTTATCATTGTAAAAGAAAGATCTTGATTATCATCATAAGTGTCAAATTTTAATCTCTATTAGAACTACCATTATTTCTGTTACATTATTTCTTTGCTGTGAGAAAATGGTGAAAATCATCAATCAGTGGTCCCCATAACTGAAGACAACGTCTCCAGATGTCCTGGGAAAGTAGATTAGTCAATTATTAACACAGATGTGATCAGTTGAAAAACAGACACCTAATCAGTATATCAAATGATGGTTGTAGTTCCAAGTTTCTTCCTGTGTTTAAAGGCTCAGGGACAGAAGTGTCTGTGTCTGTAAACAAAAACAAACTGCTCGTCTTCTCTTTCATGGATACAGCAGAGTAGATGTTACACTGCCCTCTACTGATGTGTGATAAGTATATTTGTGCTGCAGAAAAATGTCAAGGATGTTTGTTGAGAAATTTAACACAGTGCTTACTCTTATCGTTATGTTATCACTATTGTACAACACGTTCATAAACTCTCCCTTATTGTTTGTCCTTCAGGGCATTGATGAAGGCCCAGATGGACTGAAGCTCATCTCCGACATCATTCGAGAGAAGCTGGAGATTGAGGTCAGCGTGTTGATGGGAGCCAACATTGCAAAGGAGGTGGCGGACGAGAAGTTCTGTGAAAGTACCATCGGTTAGTTGAATTCAGCTGCACAGATTTAACTTGCATGCACAGGGTGATTTAAGTTTGGAGAGATGATGCTGTAGGCCAGGGGTGTCAAAAATGCGGCCCGGGGGCCAAATGCAGCCCGCCAAAGGTTCCAGTCTGGCTGTGAGATGAATTTGTGAAATGCAAAAAATTACACTGTAAATATTCACAAAAAATTTTGTTCAGATTCCACATACAGATTAGTAAAATATAATAACCTATAAATACTCACAACTCCAAATTTTTCTCTTTGTAAACATTTTCATGTAATTTTACTGTATTTAGACAAAAAGAAAGTATGATCTCACAAAAAAATCTGAGCAAACATGAACAACCTAAAGTGTCTTAAGAGAAGTGAAATTAAAAAAAAAACATTCTGACTGTTCCTCAATGTTTTATGTATTTGTAGATCCTCTGGGATCTGTAGGTTGTAATGAACATGTGTAAATGATAAAGTGAGGCAGAATATTGTTAAAATTGCACTTTTTCTTTTCTAGGTTGTTCATGTTATTCACATTGTTTTAAAAATGGTTTATAGATGTAAACATTTTCATCATGTAAAGACTTAACATTATTTATATATAATTATGTTATTATTTGCCCACTTTAGAGCAAATTTAGCTGAATTTGACCCCTGAACTGAAATGACATCCACGCTGTCAGCTGTTCAGACAGTATCATTTATATGATTAACTGTATTCAATACAGGTTCCAAAAATGAGGCCAATGGTCAAATCTTCAAGGAGCTGTTTCAGACCCCTAACTTTCGCATTACTGTCGTACAAGAGAGCGACACCGTGGAACTGTGTGGAGCACTAAAGGTAAAAGCAGCTGGAACACTTTCAGCACCATAATAATAGATATATTCATTAAACACCTGGTCTTTTTTGTCTATTTTTGTCAGTCAATAATTGTGTCAAAAAATGCCCTATGTATAAATAATTTACACCCTTTTTCCAGGAGAAGTAGAACTTTCAAAATTTGTCAAGTTTTTTCCATTCTTATGTCATTAAATACCTAAAACTGTGTGTTATAAGAAGAAAAGGACAAAAACGGAATTGGATTTTCTTCAACTTTCTTGTTATAAGTTCTTGAAAAGTGCTGATTGAACATTTGTGAGATTGCAAAAATCTGATTCAAACTATTTTATAACGACTCAAGACAGATTTACATTTCTGGAGCTTTCTGAGTCCATGTTCCAGGCTGTTCTATTTGTCAGTCGCAGGCATTTTTATTTTAGCAGTGGTAGTTTCTGAAACAATTCCTGTCCGCCTGAGTCCACAGAGTGCATTTTTTCCTTCCCAAAAACTGTCTTTTGTCTGTTGTCTGTGCACTCATTTTTGTTGGTTTGGATAGGAAAGTGGCCTTGGGTAGTAGCATTAGAAAGCCCTGTTTCACAGCTTTCAGGAGCAGTTTGAATGATTAAAATTGCGAGGAGTTTTGGTCATTTGAAATACACATGCACCGCAGCGTCACCGGTGATCCTGTGGTTTTAAAGTCCACCTTCAATCATGGGAGAAGGGGTGAAATTACTTGGCAATGAATAATAATTTGCATAGCTTTACTCTGTTTTCTTCTCACAACAGACTTTGTTGTGCTTATGTGAAGTTTACGTTGGTTGGTTTTGCTGTCAGCTAACTCAGTTTCTAAGCTAAGCGGTGACGAGTGTGGCTCACTGTTGTGGTTGTAGAAGAGAACTTCTCTACATAGAAATCAAAAACTTGTAATGGTGTGTTGTGGTTATTGTCATGAATGTTAACAACTGTCATGAGCTTAGAAAAGGAGTTGGCTAATGTGAACAGACAATCTGCTCCCAGAACTAAACAGACTCCAGTGCAGACTTAATGTACCAGCAAGTGCAAATGTTCCATATTGAAGCATTAAGCATGTTAAGTTGACATCTTCCTTCAGCTTCACAGAAAAAAATGGGATCTGAAAATATGCAAATATGGTTGGTTTTTAATGTTGATCTTCTAGATGTTTTCTCCATCCCTAAAACATCACTTTCAGTCTCTGCACTGATGCGTTCAGGTTTTTACATCACGTTTAGTACAATCATGATGACAAAGCCTGCTGGTGTCTCTGCTGCTTAACTTCTGTTTTTTAGTCAGCACAGAGAAACTTTCCTCCTTTCGCTTTGACTGCACATTTCCAGTCAAAGATTAGAGTGAAGCAACATGTTTATTTTAGAGCAGGAGGGACATTTTAATATTCATATCAGATCAAGACACATCTTGCTAATTGTGTATATAAATTTGTCAGAATATTGTCGCAGTAGGTGCTGGATTCTGCGACGGCCTGGGCTGTGGAGACAACACGAAGGCAGCGGTGATCAGGCTGGGTCTGATGGAAATGGTCGCATTCGCAAAGTTGTTCTGCAAAGGCGAAGTGAGTTCCACCACGTTCCTGGAGAGCTGCGGTGTTGCTGACCTCATCACCACCTGCTATGGAGGACGCAACCGAAAAGTAGCAGAAGCCTTTGTCAAAACAAAAAAGGTGTGTTACTCTACTGTCATTTTTTGAGCTGATTTTTTTTATTTGACATACACATATACATACTCCTTTTGCCTCATATTATCATAAATTCGCGTTTGTTTGTTTTTATGGACTATGTCTGTAAGCTTATACTTAAATAACATAGTTCTCAGTCCTTTCTTCAGTTGCTGTACACATAAAAAGCTTTAACAGCGAGAAAGAAAAAAAGACAAAAACAAAACAAAGAGAAGTGACAAGAGTTGTGGTTTTGCTTGTATTAATAATGTCCATCTTTTCACAAAAAAGTCTGCTTTCGTCTGTAATCTTGCTCTGATGTTTTCCATGATAAATACCTTTTTACCCTGTCTCTCCACTGCATTATGCTGAGCAGCTGTGGTTTTAACCAGGAAACTGTTATTATCATGTGATCATCTTGTTTGCTATCAGAAGCAGGATTCCAACAGGAATTATATCCAGAATATAAAGTGCTGGTTCAAAGGGAAAATTAATACGTATGATCTGTTCAATCCCCGTTTTGGACCTTTTTCCAGAAATCTTGTATTTTTGGACAGTCCCAGAATATATGGGTGAAGTCACCCAGTACTCCACACTCCCAGCATAATTCATTCAGATCTGTTATTGTATTTCGACATAATGTGTGGGGTGTTAAAATACTGCATTTTCACTTTCCAGTTGAAGTCCCTCCATGCTGGGTGATTAGTTTTTTGTCCTTCTTTAATTTTTTCCTCCCATTCTCCCTCTAATATAATAATGTTCCCTTGGAAATTATTATTATTATTATTATTATATTTATTTATTTATTTATTTAATTATTATTATTTTATTTTTATTGTTATTATTTTTTTAAAATGAGTGCTATTTTAGAATTTATGACAAAATTCCAATCACTGCCCAGAGGTGTAGTGGTGTGTTTATACAACTGTATCCACTAATCTATAATTAATACATCAACTTTGTATATAACGTACGAGTACAAAGTGTGCAATGTATCCAAAGTGTCATTCTTGTCGTACCCAATTATGGTAATTTCTCAGAACTGTTAGTTTAAAAAGCATTAGGACTGAGGTAGAGCCTCCTCGAAGGTCATGTATTTCGGGGATTAAATTCTGTCTGAAAGACAATTTCTGGGGTAAAAAAAAAACAACCTCTCCTTTGATTTGTTATTATGTGATTTCATGGAGCGAAAGAGGCATGAAATAGGTGAAAATGTGCTCACTCATCCTGAAGATGCGCAGCTACCTTTTTGCAGCCAAGTCAACACTTCACTTTACTTAAATGTTCAGTATGTAGATTAGAGGTATCTATTCGTTGAAATGGAATGAAGTATTTATAGTATTGTTTTACATGTATCACCACCTGAAAATAAGAATCACAGTGCTTTCATTACTTTTCAATTAGTGATTGACCATATTTCCTCAAATAGGTCTTAATTTACCTTCGCTCCAGGAGATACAAGGCTGATATTTTAGAGTGAGAGGCAAGCTTTTCAATCTGTCCTCTGTCTAATAAATAGAAATGGCCCTATTTAGTATGAAACTTCGTTTTGATTTTCTCCTGTTTGCAGTGTTAAAAGTACTGCAATATGCTTTTCTGCAAATGCAGCACTTCCTCGAGTCATCCTTGCCAAGTTTGCAGTTTGTTGATCCACGGTTCAGATTAAATGATGACAGTTCTGACCTTGTTTACTGGATTCCAAACAGATCTTTAGTGCAGATGTTGACAATACAACCCATACAGAAAACAAAGGTGATTTGTGAATATTTCTGTCTTAAAAAAAAAAAAAAAAAAAAAGAGCAAAGCAAACAGAGCTACAATGTAAGATAACAGATGATTCAGCGTGTGAAGATTAGAAGACAGTGTTATTTTCACCAACTGTATTAGTTTTATATTGCTGACACTGCAACAAACAGCAAAATAAAACCAACGCAGAACTATTATATACTGATACAAACTGTGTAACCAGACAGTGTGTCAAAGACCATGTATCAAAACATTATAGATAAGATCATTTTAAAAATAAGAAGTTACGCTTTTGTTTTTCTTATACTATGCAGGTAATTATGGGACTGTACTCGTGTTACTGCTTCACTTCTGTTTTTCTTTCTGTACAACACTGAATCCCATTGTCTGAACCAAACCCTCAATGTTCTGAACCCACTTATTGACTCCTGTTGGAACTTTAAATGCATCCCAATTCAGCGAAACACATTTTATATGGTTACTTTTCTGATGCATGACACAATCCAAAGGTGGCTGACATTACTATAGCAGATGAGACGCTGATAAAAGGAATTGCATGTTGAGATTGATCACACAGTTACATGTGCAGTACGCGATGATGTGTTTTTTAGTCACATCTCACTGGCCGTACTGTGTCTTTACTTAAAGTAGATGCTGAATCATCATGTCTGCTTTTTAATAGTCACGGTGCTTCCAGTTTTCCATGATGTAAAGTGTCATAAATTCCTTCTGGAGGTAATGTAGTGCGTTGTAAATACTCAGTGTTTTTTGTGATTGCTCACACAAGTTTCATTCTTTTTTTTTTTTTTTTTTTTTTTATTCAAGTTTTTATAAACGTATTCACTTAGTACATGACAATCGTACAATGTTGCTTAATGTTAACCAATAGGGCTTTTATACATAGATAAGAAATATCCAAAATGCTATGCTATAAAGGTGTGGAAGTGCTTAAAATGGGAAAAAAAATAAATAAGAAACAAAAATATAGAAAAGGGAAATCGTTCAACTGTCATCCTGTTGACTGGCAGTCATAGTTATGTAAGACCAAACTGGTGCCGTGGTCCCATCCCTATTGTTAAACTTATGGAGTACACAATCATATGAAGCAGTCTTTATCATCATATTTACCCATTCTTTAAACTGTGGGGCTTTTAGGGTTTTCCAGTATTTAAGAATAATCCTAACTGCCACGAAGACCCGAACCATGATCACAGAAAATTTCCCATTTGTTATGTTAGCAATCTGTCATTTTTCACCCAATAAACACAGCATTGGACAGAGTGGCACAGTTCTGTCCAACCAGTAACTCAGAGTATGTACAACAACCGTCCAGAAATGTTTGATGATAGGACATTCCCACGAACAATGTGTCAGAGTACCATTATCATTTTTGACATTTCCAACAGAACGAGTCTGTTCAGTCTTACAGGAGTCCAATAATATCTTAGTGGTATCTTACATTGGGTAAAGTTGCCTTTACCTTTCCTTAAAATTTTTCTACATTGTCGTCCATTCCTCACTGCCAACAACATTCCCAAAGTCCTGTTCCCATAGCATCTTCAAATTATTCTGATCAGTACTGAGTGCAGAGTTCATTCTTCTATAAAATACCAAGGCTCTGTGATGTTGAGGTGGTAAAACCAGATACTCCACAAATATGGCTTTCTTCAGTTCCCAGGTGTAGTGACATTACTCAATTCCTGATCTGAAGGCATTTCCAGAACACAGGTTTCATTCTTGGAGTTTGACAACACCATAAAGTCTCTGAATCCCAACCACGACTGTCACACATGATTCTAATCAAGCAGAGTACCTCAGCTGGGATTGTGTTTTAACTTCAGTTTAGTTGCATTTGCAGAATTTGATTGTCACATGTCAATACCTAAAATAAAACACTTTACCTAGAGGAAAAATATTGCACTTCTGTGTTGGTATAAAATTCTACAATCAAAACCAAGTAATCCTTTTCATCAATATGGCATTTTCACAAGAAGACACATGAACTGTGATTGATGCTTTCAAGACAACAGCAACAAACTGATGCATTATAAAAAACACTGCTTTACTTTGTATATTTTGCATATTCTATTTGCTTTCCTCATACTGGCCTCGCTCTGTAAAGGATTCTTCCAGTACAGGACATCTACTTGCATTTAAACATGAAAAAAAGCATGAATCATTTGCAACTGTTGTCCGAAAAAAAACAACCCAGTATTTTGACTTTTTTTGTGCATGATCTGAGATAAACTGTTTTGAGCTGATTGATTTTCCAAGATTAATCAAGTTTTGTGGATGTGGTTTGAAAATCGGACTATATTTTTAGTGAAATACAACTTCTATGAATAACTTTTCAGATTTTCATACCTTTTCACTGTCTGGTTTCACAGTCTATTGCTGAGCTTGAAGCTGAGATGCTCAACGGCCAAAAGCTGCAGGGTCCGCAGACCTCAGCGGAGGTCTTCAGGATCCTACAGAAGAAGGCCATGAGTGACAAGTGAGTTCACCTGCTTCTGTAAATGACACAGAAGAGCATTACATTCACTAACTAAAACAAAACAAAAATGACAGAAATCCTAATATAAATGATTTTCTTACTTGCATTTCAGTGCTACTTCAGGGTCAAACATGCTTCTCTGTGGTTCTTGGTTGTACTACCCATAATCCCTTGCATGTCTGCCTTGCTTCCACAGGTTCCCGCTGTTCATTGCCGTCTACTTGATCTGCTTCGAGGGCAAGGAAGTTCAAGAGTTCATCACCTGTCTTCAGAACCACCCAGAACACATGTAACTGTGTTTGCTGGTGCTCCTGTAATAACAGTTTACTACCACTAGAGGGGGACAGAGGTCCAGGAGAGGGAAACGCACAATCTTACAACACAGCTTCTGTACTTTAACATAAATTGATTTATTACTGGTAACATTTTTTCATGGAATCATATTTTCCTACCTTTTAAACTCAAATATTTGGTGTTTTATGCTTGCACAAAAATATATATAGAAATATTTAAGCGTTATGTGCAGAAAATGAAGTGATAAATTAACTCCAGTTACATATTGCAGGACATTTGTTTAATGTTCCCTATAAATGCAACAGTATCTGAGGTCATTTTCACTACATGGCAGGGTTTACATTTTTTTCCTACTGTATATGGAGTGGTTCCTTTAAAAAATAAACTTAAAAAAACCTTAAAAATGTCTCCTTTTCTGAAGAATCAAGGATGAAGACGTTGTGTGTCCTTAAACTTCCCCGAGACCAAAGGGGTTAGTGCAATCACAGGTCATGATCAATGAAAAGCGAATAAGGTATAATGTCCTCCTGTGATTGAGTTGTGTGTCAGATCCCACAGTCGGTGTGCGACGGCTCAAACTGATTCCCACGAGGGCTGCTGTAACTCGGTATGAAAAAACGGATTAAAGGAACAAACGGCGTCCTTGTCCCTCCATCTCAAACTGCGTTACAGGTCAGACTGGTGAAACCTCTGATTCTCTCCCTCTGTCTGTCTCCAGCTGCTTCCCATCCCTGGCCTTTCACTGAACTCCACTCCAATAGATGCAACTTTTATTAGCATGACTGTACTTGCACAAGATCCAGTATTAAACATAAATGATACTGCTGTGTGCACTGAACTAGAGTGCAGGCTAAAAGGAATTAAATTAAATCATGATTACAGTAACATAAGACAAAAAATGCAGTTACACAAAGGCACTAGTGTGTGGATGCGAAGCTAAACTGGTGGACGATAAATTAACTTTTTACAGTGTTGGCAGTCTTTTAGTGACAAACCAAAAACCTCATAAGCTCCTTATCTAATGAATTATCTAGTGCACAATCCTTTAGATTTATACACTGAAAATGTATTTATAGAAGTCGAGGTAAGTCACATGTCCAAGCAACAACTCTTGAATATTAAGAAGAAGAATAGAATTTTATTGTCATTGCACATATTTCAGAGCAACGAAATTATATATATATTAGCCCTCAAGTCTCAAATAAGTCCTAAGTTACTATGACTATGACTAAACAAAGTCATGCAAACTTCTGATCATTTATCCGACATGAAAAAAATGAGTCAACATGGTGGTGCTGGTGCTGCACACCAAGAAGGTCCTGGGTTCAATTCTAACACCAGTCCGTGGAGTTTGCATGTTCTCCCCATGTCTGCATGGGTTCTCTCCGGCTTCCTCCCATCATCCAAAGAGATGCACTGGTAGGTTAATCTAAATTGCCCATAGGTGTGAATGTGAGAGTGATTGTTTGTCTCTATATGTCAGCCCTGTGATGAACTGGCGACTTGTCCAGGGTGTACCCCCTTAAGTAGCTGGGCTAGGCTCCAAGCGACCCCCCATGACCCTTGTGAGGATAAAAGTTCAGAAAATGGATGGATGGATGTTAAAAATGAGTCTGCATTCACAAACACTAGCTTTTTAATCTGTTCAGTGGAAGCCATGTCGCCTCTAAATGTGTCTGTTTTGAATTTTTGTCATAAATTATTCAGTGAGACGTTTGCTCATGATTTGTCAAGTCATGTTAAGTCATGTGACAACTATGAGAAAGTCCAGTCAAGCAAATGTTAACATAAGTCAGATTGGTCAGGTGAATACGAAGCACAAGTCAAGGCTTTTATCACTGTTCTTCATGTGAGTCTCACATCCTAAAAGTTGACAAAAAGTATAATGTTGCTTCACACTTATTAAGACTGGGACCAAACCACAAACTCCTTGAACTGACATATATCTTTGTTATTCAGATCTTTGTCTTAGTAAACATGCAAGACTGTCTAGACACAGTCTGGAAGCATTTTTTTCTGTAGATTGTCCATTTTTTGTGCATTTTTATCAACCAAATCTCTAAATATTGTAGCATGTGAGTCTATAATATTATTACATTATTATTCTGTATTGTGTTGTTGCTCTTATTGCAAATTTTGTCTTTGTCAGATTATTCTCTCGATTTATTATCTGTCTGTAAGTACGGGAACATCAAAAGATGCACCTAAATAAGTCTGAATCTAAGTCAGGCACTGGCTCAGAACCAGCCCAGGAACCTGTTTGGGGGGAAAAGGGATATAAATGTCACCACTGTAGATTGGAAAATTATTGTAATCAGCATCGAGAGATTACTAAAGTTCACTGGACAAAACAATACAAATTGAATAAGACTTTAAATTCTGATGTCTCATGCTTTCAAAGTTGGAACACTTTGTTCAGATTTAATTAAATGGTGCAATGTTTCTGTCGCATGAGCAGTCTTTGTTTTGTGTTTTCCTCCGTCTCTGCCTTTATCCTTGCTGGCTACCTTTCCAAGCTATCTCCCTCCACAGGCTCACAGGGCTCCCAGTCCTCGCTGCCCAAATCCCAGGACTTCAAAGGGTTTACTGCAGAGCTCAGGGAGGCTGATAGAAGAGGCACCAGGCTTGTTTTTTTGGGTGAGTTTGTGTGGGGGTGCGTCCACGGTTCCCATGAGAGAATAGTCTTGCAGGTTGATGTCCTCAGCAGTATCTCGTCTCATAAAAGCGACTGTCATCGGTGGGTTTTTGAACGTGCTCTGAGACCCTTGTGGTGGTTTGACACAAACCTAGATCCTCGGTTTCAAAGCGAAGGCCCACCTTCAGATGAGACCCCGAGTTGAAAGAGGAGCTTAATCACCAGGGTAACTTGTCTGTTTGGTACCCCACGACCTCACACAGTCATGCACTGTCCTCCAGTGGGAGGCCCCATGGATTGCACAGGATAACAGCCCAACAGCACGGATTGAGGTCAGTGTTGTTTTTTGATGTACCTCTCTGCTTCATTACCTCTGTGAACAGCGGAATGACGAGTTCACCTTTGTGTTTGGAACTGCACCACAGAACATTTTTAGATTTGAATACAAGTGTGTCATCTTTGGAACTTGAGTTAACCCCTTAACACCTGAATCGATTTCCAATTGTGGAGACGAAATTTTGATGTACATTTTTTCTTTAAAGTAGATAGTATTTTGGTTGCATTTTGGTACGAGGGGGGGGGGGGGTTTGATGCGAATTTGCAACAATCGGCATCAAGGGGTTAAATTAAAATGATCCAATACAGGGTCAATACACTATAGGGCTACAAATCTGGAGGTTTCAACATTTATCTTCTGCTTCATTTGCTTTATTTCATTCACTTTCTAACAAACTGTTCTCTGATGTCTCTGTATAGGACATAAGTAAGTACTGTTCATTATTATTATTATTATTATTATTATTATTATTATTATTATTATTATTATTGTTATTGTTATTATTACTGTTTACGCAATAATCCTCCTGCTCAATCCAAAGTTCTTCAGTGTGTCTCTTCCACTCCTCTAAAGCAGCAGCAGTGTGCAATCTAAGCGAAAAATGCACATGTTGGATCTGAGTAGAAGTATCTAATCAGGACCTGCCAAACATAGTTAAAGAATGAAAAGTCAAAAAAGAATGGGTTTATAACTAGCATTAATGGTGTTTCTTATAAAGGTTGAACAGAGGCAATCGCTCTAGAGCAGGGGTGTCAAACATATGGCCTGAGGACAAAACCGGCCCACCGAGTAAACAGATTTTCCCATATTTCAAACCTACATTTGATGAAGAATCTTTTTTGTTGAAACAAGATTTTTATTTTGTAAATGAGGTTTGGTTTTTTTTTTTTTGGGGGGGGGGGGGTTGTGATTAAGTAGTGCTTTCAACTGGGTGTATACATACTTAACCATTAAGACGAAAACCAAAACAGAGCAAAACAAAATTAAATAGATTTTGACCCCTTGTAGACAAAGTCAACTCTGGATGACATCTACCTAAAAAACACATTAATCCACTCTTCAGTACATTCCACATTCACTACAAATGTGATTTATGGAGTGTAATGAGACTGGATTGTTATTCACAGTTGGCTTATCACACCTGTGTCTCCCATGGATGAATGTCTCAGTTGTGCATCCAAACTTCTCCCTTGAGTCATTCCTCTAGTCCTTTCATATGTGGGCCACCCCAGGCCAGACGCCTGGCTCACACCTATAATTCATACCATCCACAGAAGTTCTGCATCAGTGTGAAACTTCACATGCAGGCTAATAGATATCACTGAAAGGCAAACAAGGGGAGGCAGTTTATCTATATTTTTTTTATCATTTGTGGGCATTTTTTTGCTTTTGTATGGGACCAATGCAGTCACCAGAATAAAATGGCTGTTTTATACAAAGCACTGAACTGTATTATATTAACATTTCTGAACTACAAATACATTTTACAGCAAACATTTGCACATACAAGCTTTATTTTTGAATGTTTTCTTCATTTCACCCATCCTGGTCCATATCCTTCAGCTTCTGCCACTGAAGGCACAAACACACCAACTCCAGATCTGTGTTAGTACCTTGGTCAAGGGCACAGACAGGA
Source organism: Ostorhinchus rueppellii (assembly GCA_030068375.1). Taxonomy (NCBI): domain Eukaryota; kingdom Metazoa; phylum Chordata; class Actinopteri; order Kurtiformes; family Apogonidae; genus Ostorhinchus; species Ostorhinchus rueppellii. The sequence continues at coordinate 16,923,697 of JAQQZY010000013.1, read as the reverse complement.
GAATTAACCTAGCATACTTGTTTTTGATGGCAAGGAGGAACTCGAGGACCTGGAGGAAGCCTGCTTGTGGAGCATGCACAATTCAGAGTTTACCAAGGACTTAACATGAGATGTCTAAATAATGTAAGTGCATATATTTGATATATGGAAATTCAATACATATACATAAATTATACTTGCATGAATGGGCTTGCTTTAATACTGAAAATATCTGCAATGGGGTGGTAAGCCAAACTACAATGTCCTCCTAACCAAAGTAGAGGTTATTGCATGGACCATAGACTGTACATAAACAAACATAGACACAGAAACAAAACCACCTCCCCCAAAACAAATAGATGTGATTGGGGTTAGATTCAGTGTTGGTCATAGAACCCACCCCCTCACTTTTAACTAAAGTACCAATGAAATCATTTTTATCCCAATCATTTTTTGTCTATTTAGGTAAAATTCAACAGTTATGTTTCCAATTAGTTTGTTTCACAGTTATGATATAAAACAGGTCTTAGGCAGCGATAATGACCAGTCGCTGTCAAAAAACTGTCAAACACACGAATGGAAACATATCTCTATTGCACAGACCGCTGACCCAAATTGCATCAAAGAGCACCATGACAGCTCCTGTAGCTATACTGGCTTCACTTTTGCATAGCCTGAAGAATTACAGAATAGTGTAATTCATCTTTAAATACAGTCCAAGCCTATAGGAGTCAGGAGGTGTAGCCCGGTGTCATAGTCTATTGACCCTAAGCATGTCCTGCTGGGGAAAGGACAGATACTTCTTAAAACTGGGTTGATTAAAACATCATAATCTTGACATACAAATATAAAAAAAAATGTCAGCATGGTTAAACAAATGTACAGATCATTCATATCAATCACTGGATTCCAAAAACATACAATAGTAATGGGTTTTTTGTGTTTTTGTTTTTTTTTTTGGGTGACTTGACACATGGGTGAGTCTTGCATCCCAAGCTAATTACAGGCCACTGATCTCATCAGCTGTCACTGCACACTCTTTTTACATGTCAAAGACTGCCAAATGGGACCTCACATCCTTCCTCCAGCTCACACAACACACTCATTGAAACCAGAGGAGATGGAGAGAGAACCCAAATAAAGAAAGCAAAGGCCACTTCTTTCCCCAGCTGGTGTAGACTCAATAGCAGAGGGTGCAGAGTCTTGTCCGTGAAATAACAACCACTCCTTCACCTTCGCTCAATCCTCCACCTCTGCCTCATCAGTTCTCTCCCGGCTCTGCCTCCTTTTGTGCTTGCCAGCGAAATGAGAGGAAAAAGAGAAAGGGGAGGGTGCGAGAGGCGAGGGGGAGGTGGTGGAGGTGAGGGCAGTGGTCTTTTGCTTTTGCAGTTTGTGGGGGAAGAGGAGGAGAACTTGGCAAAGCGCCTGGCTGTGGCACTGCATACAAACACGGGGTGAAAACACAAGGCCTATTTGTTTGACTCGCCCATCCTCTTACCTCGAGGAGAGCGGAAAAAATTGCACGAGACAGCCATAAGATACGGGAGTCCCTCTGGATAGCCATCGATTCTGCGCTGCCAGAGGATGAACGGAGATGAATGGACAGCAGGAAATCATTGTACATAATTCAATGAATCCAAGTCGGTTTGTGCAGTAAAAGCTTGGCTTTGTTTTCTTCTTTTAACAGTTTAATTAAATATGAAATACTGTCATCTCTTATGTGAATCTGCAAAATAGTGTCAGGAGAATAACCACAATTTATCACCACAATATATCTCTCGACAATACAAAAGGCTGACAAAGTCAAAGCTGTCTTTTCTGTGTTGCATCCCGGTTCATTTAAATCTCCTCAGCTGGATTTCCTGTGGACTAGCTGACATCAGCACAAGCGCCACAATTTCTTCTGATTTGTGAAAGATGAAATCTTTACCGTATGTGCTCGGCTCGTCTCTCTTGAGCCCATGCTCACATGCACATAAAGACGTAGAATTGATGTGAGAGGGGAACGTCTGTGGATTCCCATTGCAGCTGCAAATAACTCTGGCACCTCAGTGTACAGAGGGCCGTGTGCAAACAGTTTTCTACTACCTGGGGCAAATATTCACAGGGGAAACTTGGCATAACTGCATCAGCTGTGACATCAAGGCAAAAGGATGATGATCAATAGGTTTTCCTGAATTGGGTTATGTAAATTAGCTCTGTTTGTTATTGGTTCACACAAAGTATTAATAAGAATGGGTGAAAATGAAATATAATAGGAATATCAAAGATTCCACCCAGGGACCTTTCTGTGTGGAGGTGGTATGTATTTGTATGTATCTCCTGTGTTAGTGTGGGTTCTCTCCAGGTACTTCAGCTTCCTCCCACCATCCGAAGACATGCTCTAATAGGTTAATAGGTCAAAATAAAATTTCCCACAGGTGTGAATGTTAGAGTGATGCATCTTTATACATTTCTAAGTTAATTGTTGCCAGAATTGCACAATGTTGCAGGTGTAGAAGAGTGAAGAGTTGCACTGAAGGTCTCGGGAACAAACATAAGGATTTGTTTTGTATATATATATACTTTATTTTATATTACTGGTTAAACAGAGGATATTGAAATGACAAACAGTAGTAATTATGCATTGTTTTTTTATTTATATTCCACCCATTTTCTCCAGCGCTTTATGAAGATATGTTCTTTGAGCTGTAGATAATAAGTTAATCTTTCTATATCTTCCTCTTATCTTTCTCTTATAATTAGCCACTGGTCCTCATGGTGTGCATCAGTTTTGAGCCAGTTCCTTGTAACAGCCTTTTTGGAAGCAATTATAAGAATTTTAAAGAGGTATTTGTCTTCTTTCTCTAATATATCTCCAGATACCAGTACCAGGAAAAAAAAAAAAAACCAACAAAACTTGGGGTCCTTAGGATTTGTGAAAGTCATAATGCCCTCAATCATTTGAAGAAAACGAAAAAAAAAACCCAAGGATTTTCGAGGAAAAAACAACCTCCCCTTACTCCTCTGAGCTAATTGCTAAGTTTGTACATAACATAAGGGTAATTTTGCTGTTATAAAACACAACCAGCAGGTAGATTAAATTACTTGTCAGTCTTTAATGTAATGTTTTCTTGGGTGATCAAGGTTTTTAGTGTTACCTGTAACAGTAACATAAGTTTACCAAATGTCAACCCCTGGCCTCCTTCTATTTCCATCCCTTTATCCAAATATTGTAATTTCTGTTTCCAAATAAACCAAGACGTTTTCAGAACAGTAGCCCAAAAACTAATAGGTGACAACATCCATTTGTTCTACAGTTCAAGCTGATGCATGCATGAGATTATATTCACAAGTGGTGACACTTTTCATGTAATCAGAAAAAAAATGAAGAGCTTTTTGTCATAAAATTCGGTCTATTTTCTTTGTATTTACTGCAGTTTGTTTCCACCACTGGGATCGTATGGCATTTCCATTATAGATGTTTATGACAGACTCACTAAAAATATCTTTCTGTTAAGAGACAGCACATGTACCATAAAACAGGTACACCAAAGGAGCTATAACTACTGCAGCAAGCTGAAGAGTTGACTGCTTTATGACCACCCATGCACCTGCAGCAAGTGATCCAAGGAGAGGCATTGTGTTTGAATGAGAAAGCACATTTGTAAGATCACGGTCCATTTCTGCTTTTGTCTCAGTGTGTTTTCCAGTGTCTTATCTATATTTAAGGAGCTACAGTCAAGTTGTTGTCATTCTTGACTTGCTGACCTTGACCTGACCTAAGTTTTTCTTTGTGATATGTTATTACTTCTGGTTCCATTCCAAGACTCCACTTCTGCCCCTGAGAAATTACATTTTTAGACTTCTTTACAGCAATTTTAGAGAAACACAAGCCTGCTGAAAATGTTCTATTCTTACACATAAAGGAGAAAATTCATACTGCGACTCATTCACCACAAATGCATGAACAAAGCATTCACTGACAGCATGTAGGATTTCAGAGGTTTCCCACAATGTATCCCTTCTTATTATATTTAAAGTATGAGCTTAAAGATGGTTTTTTGAAGCTGCGTTCAGACAGCAGTTCTTAATGCACAATTCTGATATTTTGGTGAAATCAGATTTTTTTTGTGTATGTTCTTACATATTACACATTAAATGCAACATTTATTTCACTTTTGAGCATGAACTGAAGGTGAATCTGAAGTGACTATGCACAAAAGAGGTCCTGATGTAATATGTGACCACGCAGCCACACACTGTGTTTATGGAAGTAAGTAGGTTTTTTCTGCTGCTTTTTTTTTTTTTAAGAATTTATTTATTATTCATCAATAGAATATACAAAACATTATATGTTTGTTCTGCCGCTTGTCCTCCTGGGACATAGAATTGTGGCGTTTGTCTCGTTTCAATGATGTAAAGGTTGGAGAAATGTGACCTGGCTGTTCAAACTGGAGTTGCATTGCAAAATATCAGATGCAATAGACTTTAAAGTTCTGTTGCTGGATTATGGAGCTCTGAATGGTTTAGGACCAAAATACATCAGTAATCTCCTGACCCAGTATGAATCCACCAGACCCCTCAGGTCATCTGGATCCGGTCTGTTGTCAGTTCCCAGAGTCAGAACCAGACAAGGAGAAGCTGCGTTCAGCTTCTATGCTACACGTCTGGAATAAACCCTCAGATCAGCTGAAACTCTGAGTTTATTCAAATCCAAGTTCAAGACCCACCTGTTATCAACTGCATTTGAATAGAGCTCTTAGTCAGAAGTTTAGATCTGCACTGTTTGTTTTGAGCTTAAAATTTTTGTCTTTTTAAAAAAAATTAATTTTAATGTCACGTCATCGCTGACAATTTTAATGTCTATCTTCATTTACGTTTTTTTGTGATTTTTGTTTTTATATTTTATATTTTAACTTTATCTTTGTGTGCCTCTCTTAAGATGCTTTTATGTTTTATGTAAAGCACTTTGAATTGTCCTGTACATGAAATGTGCTATACAAATACAAAAACCTGAGGAGCGCAGAGAATGTGGACATTTTTAAAAGCAAACTCAAGACCTGTCTTTTTAGTTTGGCTTTTAATTGAATTTTAATATTTTGCTGTCTTAGTTTTGCTTTTAACTGAATTTTATTTATTTATTTATTGTTGTTTTAGTTTGGTTTTTACTTAACATTTATTTAGCTTATTATTTTTATCATCTTAG